>JAHBCN010022235.1:0-13550 GCA_019359885.1 Listronotus oregonensis
AACTGCAAATGTAGTCTTTAATCTTTAATCCCTTTTTTCTAAAAACTAACAAAGATAGGTATAGGATTTATAAAATTTTATATCGGAAAATCCCCCTTAAACCCCCAAATTAAAAATATACAGGGTGTTGCTTTAAAAGAAAAAAACTTATTAGAAAAGTAATTTTTTTCCAGCACTTCCAAGCCGAGTAGTTTCATTTGACCTCCGCATAAGTTTAAAAAAAAATTTAAAAATTAAAAAAAAATTTTTATATCTTTTTTTTTTTTATAAAACTGCATAATGTGGGATTTGGACATCTTTAACGCCATTTTCTTAAAAAAACAAAAATATATAGGTTAATTTAGATTTTATATCGGAATGATTTTGAAAGAAATTTTTAAAAAAAAATATACAGGTGTTCCATTAAAAAATCAAAGTTTTTCTTGGAAAGAAATGCACTTTATTATATCCAAAATCGGAATATTATAATATAATATTCCTAAAAATTTGAAAGAATATTTTTTATTCAAGAAAATAAGGGGGGTTTTTTGGGCCCCGGTATATTTATTTATTTATTTTTATTTGTTTTATTGGATTTTCATGGATATAGACTGTATTTTTTAAGAAAAGTAAAGACATTACTTTATACTGCAACGTTTCACACAATATGCTGTGCTTTATCAAGCATTTATTAGCCTAAAATATAATAAAATTACTTATAAAATACGTTGTTACATATTTAAAAATAATCAAAATACAAAACATTCAAGCACAATTTTTACGTTAAAATAAAAATATATAACTTTAAGATGCGTATAGCGAGCTGATAGTTGTTGGTTATGGTTTAAATGATTTGTAGGAATTTGGCAAATTCCATTATTTTTTTAATCCTTTTTGTTTTTTTTTACCAAATAATTACATTTGATAAATGTTTTTTTTATATTATTAATGTTTTTTATGTGATAAGGACATGCTTTAATTAGATGAATTTGCAGTATACAGTATGGATTCCTGTAATTTCACTATACAGTACGGTGTTTGCTTTTTTTTTTGATCTTAGCTGATCAAATTATGATATACTTATATCACTGCAATAATATATAGGATGTCTCATTTAATATCAAACTTCCTATTACTAAATCCTATACTAAAAATCTTATGTCCAGTTTTCCATAAACGTCTAAGTCTAAGGTATCATCGAGATAATCCCCCTTTTAAATATATATATATATATATATATATATATATATATATATATATATATATATATATATATATATATATATATATATATATATATATATATATATATATATATATATATATATATATATATATATATTTTATCATTTGTATTATTCTTTGTAGAATTTTGCAGAAAGTACAGCAATTGGAGCGTACATAATATGTAAACAGGACATGAACAAACTATCACATTATTAAATTATACATAAAAAAACTGTAAATAATCTCACATTTTCACCTTCGAAAGGGTGAATTTTAAAATTAAACCAGCCAAGATACCATTTTGTTGGAAAGACGAACATTAGTGATCAATAATCACATGTTCGTCTTTCCAACAAAATTGTATTTTGTTTCGTTTCCTATATTCTTACGTGCACACGGCCACAATCAATTTTCAATGGCTTACTTGGCAGTTTCAATGCTATCTAACTGATGTCGGAGTCCGAATGTATATATAGATTTTTCTAATATAAATTATATTTATATCTAATTTTTATAAACGACGTATCATGGCAAGCTTAGAACTATCCTCAGCTTTTGTATATTTATTGGTGTATAAAATTATTTTAAAATACTAAGCTTTTTACATTTTTGTAGGCCTGCATTTAGAACTTTGTTACTAAAATTTCATTCTGTGTTATATTATATTTGAAGTTAAAGCCCAATTTGGAGCAATTTCCAAAAACACATTGTTTAAATGCTCGCTTGTAACGATCCACAATGAGCCGATATTGCCAAACTTCGACTGTGTGTGACCCAACAAGTTTCTGACTGGTAATTTTGGACAAAACATAAATACCAAACTTAGTTTGGTAATTAATTTGGCATGCCTAATATATTTGACAAAGCAAAACCACCCTGCGTCATGGATAACATCTGACGATACTGCCAGTAATAGTCCAAGAGGCGACCGTCGTAAAAGGGGGTGGACAAAAACAAAAACAAAAATAGGCCTTATTACTTTTTCGATATTAGACGGCCTGGCAATCTGACACTGAAAATATTTTTTTTTTGTAAAATTGATGTACAAGAAATATGTACAGGGTGTCCCAAACTGGACGCGTTCTTATGGGAACAACCCTTATTTGAAGGGATAGAAAAAAATTGACCAAGGTGTCCGGAGCTCAAATTTAATGAGAAAACTACTGGCGCTAACAAAATTTTGCTATCTCTTATCGTTTGGCCACTAGAGGGCGTTTCTCGAATTTCGTCGATTTTTTAAATGCCCCATAACTTTCTTATTAATAAAGATAATTCATTTTGATAAAAACTTTCTTAAGGCACTTTTTTTCCTAGAATTCATTGCAATAGGTAGATTTTTTACAGGGCTTTTTTATTTTCGTGCACCACCCCAAAATCAATTTTTTTGTATGGACCACCCTATATATTATTAGATTTTTGAAAAGCTAGTAAAATTTCCTAAATTTTGATGTATCACTTGTTATGTTTATCTTAAAAACCATTAGCAGTATTACGATTTAAAAATTAAAATAATGTGCCTACAGAAATCAACATTGCCATGACTAATAAAATGACATAGGATGCTAACATGTTATGATTAAAACAACATATCTAAAGTTTTATGATAAGATTACTCATAGTTAATATATTAAATTAATAATTATCTAAAACACAAACGGCAACAACAACAAACCAACAATATTAAAAAAAACAAAACTCTACCTAATCCTAATATAAAATTTTATGGAATTTAATTAACGGTAATAAATAAACAAAAATAAAATACAATTATGTAAACAAATGTTCAAATTGTCTTTCATTTTATTGTACGCAAATTCTACATCTTTTTTTAACAGCATTAACTGCATTAATAAGTTCTATATTTTGAACTCGGTTAAACGCACCTTGCAACGCCCTTTCTAATTCTTCCCGGCTATTAAAATTATTGTTTTTATAAGTAAGGTCTCCAATTCTACCCCAAAGAAAAAAATCTAAGGGATTCAGGTCCGGTGACCTGTCAGGCCATTGTATGAGCCCTTGATTTCCCATCCAATTTTCAACAAACTGAACATTAAGGTAATCGTTTATGGTCCTTGCACAATGCGCAGGGGCACCATCATGCTGGAAGAAGACTCTGGGTTTAAGATTTATGGCAATATCTTCCAAGAATGGTTCAACCTGGTCCCTTAAAATATCCATATATTGTCTAGAATTCAGCGGTTCATCATAAATGTGGGGTTCAATGAATTGTCCTCTAAAAATTTCCACCCACACATTGAAGCGAAATCTTCCTTGTTGTCTGTTTTGGACAGTCGCATGGGGATTTTCTTGGGACCAAGTGTAATCATTAAACCGATTAAATATGCCCGCACTACTGATGGAAGCCTTGTCAGACCAAATACAATTTAAAGCAAAATTTGGTTCATTTTGTATTTTATTTAAAAACCACTCACAAAAACGAGTTTTTCAATGAAAATCCCCAGGGAGAAGATGATGGATTTTGCGGGTTCAATAAGGCTTGAATTTGTTTTTTTTTTCAAAATCCTGTGGTTTTTGCTTCTGGATATGCCAGTCTCTGCTTCAAGTTTTATTGTAGAAGTTGTACCATTATTTTCATATAAAGTGCCCAATACGGTTAGAGTTTTTACTTTTCGTTTAATTTTCGTTTTGAATTTCTTGATTTTGAGCTTAATTTGCTCTGGGTTTGTTAAAAGAGCCAAAATTTTGAAGATAATGGGCAAGTCTAGCAAATACATCCCTGGATGGTTGCTGCCGTTCGGGATATCTTTAAAAATACAAGTTTCTTGCCGCCTGAGCATTTTTGTTGCTTTCTATGTAACATTCAGGCAAAATTTCCATACATTTTTTAACACTTTTCAAAAACCTTCTTTAAAAACTTATTTAAATTACTTTTCTTTCTACTAAAAATACCAAAATATTTAACAATATCAAGTACCACTGTCAATTCTCAACTTTTCAGAAGCTGTTAAAATATTAAAACAAAAAAATCATATGCACGGCCTACTGCTTTTTTACGTAACAACTTTAAATATGTGGCTTTAATTATTTTAATTTTTAAATCGTAATACTGCTAATGGTTTTTAAGATAAACATAACAAGTGATACATCAAAATTTAGCAAATTTTACCAGCTTTTCAAAAATCTTATAATATATAGGGTGGTCCATATAAAAAAATTGATTTTAGGGTGGTGCACGAAAATCTAAACGCCCTGTAAAAAATCTGGCTATCGCAATGACTTCTACGAAAAAAAGTGCCTTAAGAAAGTTTTTATTAAAATTAATTATCTTTATTAATAAGAAAGTTATGGGGCATTCAAAAAATCGACGAAATTCGATAAACGCCCTCTAGTGGCCAAACGATAAGAGATAGCAAAGTTTTGTTAGCGCCAGTGGTTTTCTTATTAAATTTGAGCTCTGGACACCTTGGTCAATTTTTTTCTATCCCTTCCAATAAGGGTTGTTCCCATAAGAACGCGTCCAGTTTGGGACACCCTGTACAGTTGTATTCATAACAAAGGCGTTCAAGAATTAAAGCGAGAGCCACCTTCATCATATTTGCGTGAAACCAGCCGATTTCAATGTTTGTCTATTTGAGGTTATTAGATGATAAAGGTTATCAAATCCACTGGTGTGACATCATTAAAATGAGGAAAACAAAATTATATAAACGATGTATAAGAAAAATATGTAAACAAATATTAAACGTATTGAATTGTATCTAATATTTGGTCATATAACCCAATTTTTTTATAACTTTACTTAATCCATTGGGCATTGACTGAACTAAATTTGATATTATACCCCCATCTAGTTCCTTTCAGCAGTCTTAATTTGTTTTCATAGTTTATGAGAAGCCTGTGGTTTAAAATTTTCTTTATACATTTTTTAACATTTATTTCCAATTTCAAGCATTTTTAATTGGAAAAAAATCGGGGCTATAAGGGGACCACGGCAGTACTTCTACATTATTCGTTTGAAACCAATTTTTCACAGAATATGTGTCTGTCTTTTTAGAATATGAAGTTATTGTTAGGATAAACTTGTTGAACTGATGGAAGCATTATATTTTCCAATATGGTAATATATGTTTCGGCGGTAGATCATGTTCCAAAATTCCGAGCCGCGGTATGTATAATTTAACGCAAATATGATCCTTGATTGTCGTTGTTCTTCAGTGAGGGATATTTTTTTCGCTGCTGGTCGGTTTTTTAGTTCTGTTTTACTGACCCTTCTGCTGGACGTAGACTGTGATCCTGGAAAATCTGTATAATTTCCTTCTGTTTTAAATGGATTTTTCCTAAGGTATTCAAAAAACCCCCATCCTGTTCAGGGGTTGTAAGTCTAGGACGATCTAAAACAACTTTTTTTTTATCGATTTCTCTTGCTCCCAGCGTTGTTTAATTTTCGATATCGTTTTTTATTTCTATGAAAAAACCCCCCCAACTTCACAAATTTTCCAACCTTCTTCAATTTTGACCAATATTTCAGTTTTCTCAGTTTCAGATAAGTGACGAGGCATCTTTATTTTTTTGAGTTTGCAAGCATTGACATCATGCACTTTCAAAATTTATATGGCTGACGCCAATGCTCAGCATATTTAGAACACGATAACCTCTAATAAACAATTATTCACATCAGCCGGTTTTACGCAAATTTAATGAAGGTTGTTAAATAGAATTGATCTGGCACATTAACACATGATCAAAAAACTGCCAGACCGCGAGTTCTTTGTTGCCAAGCTCGAGTATTTTTTGATTTTAACATAATTGACATCCAATTATGTGTATTGGAGAAACGTAATTTGCTACGCCTCCCTAATATATGTAGTTGACGCCATTCCCTGATGACGCCTAAATGAAGACTGAAACCCAATAAGGCTGGTTGGATGCTCTGTATCTTGACTATTACTAAATGAGACACTGTATTAATTTAATATACGTTTAATTATTTTATTATAAAAAACCTTTCAGATTCTTTCAATTTACTTAAAATTAGAAAAAAAGTGTTTTGTTTAAATTTAGCTTAATTTTATGAACAGGAAGCTTCTTATTACTAAATCCGAAAGTTCAATTAAATCAGAAAGTTTTAGAACACCCGGCACTACTCTATATCTCACCGTCTCTGGAACAAGGCTAAACTACCTTTCCATCTGCTGACATTCCAAGGGACACTATCCACATCACCTTTTTTAATTTCACTTTGCCTTTTATCACAACTCACTCTAAGGCTAGTCACTTTTCTTTACATTACTGGTCTATAGGTTTCACCATAGTCGACTACATTCGACATATGTTTACAGAAGAAGACAATAAACCTATTGTCATGAGAAACTGAGAGAGGTGCTAACAGTTTTAATTTGCTAACATCAAGAAAATCAGCACTTATGCCAGAATGAAATATGACATTGCATCAATTCAGTTCTAGTGAAAGTTTTGATTTTGTTCAAAACGAAGAATTTCCGGAATAACTTGCGAGCGAAATTATACCCGGACTAAAGAACATTCCGATACTTCATGCGGAATATTTTACGAGAAAACTTCCGAACTTGTTACCCGGCTGCCAGACAAATTCGTACTGCTTAGAGTGTCGCTTCTTCCCCGCACCTCAACTTGACACCGCCCCTTCACACGAATTCTTTTCGAAATAAACACGTATGATTGTCGATACCGCTGGCTAGAGATTTGTTTACCGTCGCGTCGGAACGCCTTTCTTTGCGATAAAAACAGAATTTCGGTTTTATTGTCGGCTTAATTTTTATTACAAAGGAGGAATTTTATTTTTATCTTTGAAAGGAGGTGGCTATAAAAAATAGCTTTCACGTTGTGGAATGTTTCTGCAACAATGTGTACTCCCACTCTTTTAGAGAACAAATTTAGACTTGTCAGACTTAAGCAATAAATGTACTTTTTTCTACTACTGTATAAATAAGAAAACTTTGTGGTCCTAGCAACGCGAATGATTGGATTGTTCAGGTCGATTTAAAGGCTCTTAGCAACAGCCATATAGTGTTACATAATATATGTCAAGGTTTGGGAATGCCGGAAAGGGCTGTCAATAAAATAAAATTTATAAAGCAAGAAAAAATACTTATATGAATTATTTGTGTATTTTTTCTAGAGCAGAACACGAAATTTTACGTTTTTAACATTTATATTTTATATTAATTTTAAAAAAATATCTATAAAAGTGAATACGGATAGAAGCATTTTTTTTCTACTACTGTATAAATAAGAAAACTTTGTGGTCCTAGCAACGCGAATGATAACGAAAGAGAACCTTCGTGTTACCTGGTTGCTAAGCGTTGCTAGCTACGAAAGTAATATTTTCAGCGCCTGGACAAAAAAGTAAGAGTAAAAAAAGAAAATATGCTTGTGGGAAATATTAGGATTTATTTATAAAAAGTAACTAATTTATGACAAAATATTTTAAAAAACTAGGTTAGGTATTAACATTAAAAGTAATTGTGCAATTTGAGCAATTAGCAAAAGAAATTGGAGGAATAATAGTTGAATTAACAGTTTTTAAATTTGTTGTTAGGGTATCGTTATCACCTTTAACTACGTTAATATTCCTTTTTTTTACTGTTACTTCATTAGAGGAAATATTGGTAGGAATTTCCTGTAAAATCTTCTTTGAAATTTCCACCTTATTACTATAGGATTCAGCAATATATCCCTCCGCAACAGAAGAAGACTTCCAACCTCCATGCCTTTTTAAGTCCAAAATATCGACATCCGAAGCATTGGCAAGGAACGTAGTTGACGTTCTTCTAAAAAAATGGCCAGTGTATCTACTGATGTCTTCAAGCTTCAAAAACTTCGCAATTTCTTTAGGTACATTTGAAATAGTGTGCTTTCCAATTACTTGATTAACACATTTACCTCTTTCATAACGATACAATAAACGCTCATCTAGAGCATTCCTTGATCTCAGCTTAATATATTCCTGTAAAAATCTGACATAAGGAACTGAGCCTTCATCGTTGGTTACTACAAAGTTTCTTTTAACTTTATTTTTAGACTCCACTATTTTTACTATAGCCACGTCATTTCCTATTTCTACATCACTTAGCTTCATTCTGTATATTTCGTCTGTCCGGCATGCCCCAGCCACTCCCATTATGGCTATTACTTTCATTGCTAAGTAACTTTGATCAGGCGCGTTAAGTAAAAACTTTATGATTTCTTCTTTTTTAAAAATTTTTGACTTTTTTGCCTCATAACCATCGTTTTTTCTTTTAATAAAAGCAACTAATTCTTGAACTCTGAAATATCTTGATTTTTGTTTACGGAAATTGTTAACTTGAGCATGGAATATACTGACCAGAGGGTTGGTGGTGATAAAGACTCGGATTTTTCTTTAAAATACGCCAACATCACATTCTCGTCAATGCGCCCCACATTTTTGTAGCAAGCCATTCAGAAAACGATTTATATGTTTGATGGTACCTCTCTTTAGATTTGTCTGGCAGAAGTGAGGCACACGCAAGGTCAGCTGCCTTTTGGATGCCATTTTCATAGTCATTTAACATTTTAAAATGGGAATGGATTTATACTAAATTAACAATAATTCAAAATCTGACAAGTGCTGATGACAGACAATGTCAACAATAAATGTGTTGCTATGGATTAATTTTTAACAGGTAAAATTTCAAAATCTCTGATATTTCTATTAAAACATGATGTTAATGATTATTAAATTATGCGATACATAGAACAGTAGCAGAAAAAATATAATACACTACACGATGCGAAAGGCCTTTCAAGTGTTCGGAGGTTTTAAATAGCCTCGGCTTCGCCTCGGCCATTTAAAAACCACCTCACACCAAAAAGTAAACTTTCGCATCTTGTAATGTAAATAACTATATCTAATAATACATAGTTCATATTTAAACAAGCTACACCTAAATAAATTATTACCTATCGTACAAACTACCTATTATTCTAAATAATATCAAGGGAGAGTCCTGATAGTCATTCCATTCATTACAAAATGATATATTACCACGCCAGAATCGTAGAAATTATTTTATGTCACAAACATTTTGTTGTAATTAATATAGATTTGTGTGAATGATGGCAGTCCTCGGGGTATATCTCTTGTGACAGTCCAGCAGACTTAACTTATAACCATTATAAACGGCGCATAATTAGTTTTACTCAAATTAAGACAAATAATTTTGGAAGTTTGACCACAAGTATTTTAATAAATTAGAGTTATTCTTAGTGTGGCTCAAATTCGGCCAATATTTATTGCTATCTCGTTTAGTATACAAAGTTAGAGAATTTAGTGCTGATATTGATAGTGCAGTTTTTTTTTTTAAAAATTTAGTTTTAAAGGTATTAGCGAACAAGTGAAAATCGTCGAATCTACATTTTTGCTTGTAATGCATTTGTTTTAATCTTGACATGTTTAAAAACCGCGATTTTTAAATGTTTTTTTTAGGTTTATCTAAAAATTATAACATTAATAAACAAACAGAATTTTGGTTTTTGTTTTTAAATCACGCTGCTGGCTTTCGCTTAGCTGAGTGTGTTAGTGTAGACGCAGGTGATCAACATCGTTTCGTTCTTTTGAACTCTTCAGACGGGTACATCAACCCGTGACGACGTACAAACATATAGTATGCTGTCAGCAAACAACCACTGCGCTGTTTGAGTTGCAGATTTTCGCAACTCCAGCAAGCCACAGGATAACACCTTGGCTGTTGATTTGCAAGTGGTGACTGACCACTATAAATATACGTAACTACACGTACTCAAGCACGAGTATTGTGCTCTTTCCGTCTAGTCACGTGGTTAACTCCACGTCTGATAAGTCTAATAGAAGACGAAACTAGACCTGTCTGGCTTATGGCAACCAGCCGTACCAGTAACTCAGGTGGTCAAGTTCTGGTGTTTAACGACCCAGCTTGTCACACTTGATTCTTTGGTCTACTAGCTCGCTCTATCTTGCCGAACAACCCATATTCCTAATCGTCCTTGCGGACTACCACATTGAGTGGTGCGAGGTAAGGCTTGACGCCAACCTATGCAACAACACTCTCTGTGTGGCGGACCGCACCCCAATGAGGCGGGTGCCGTTTAGGTGTGGATCATTCCGGGGTAGAAGGTCGAGGACATTCCTGTCTCCCTTCGAATTTGGACCCCTGGCTTCAACATCGAGCAAATGAGCTACATCACTCAGCGTAACATCGCGTGGCTTAACATCTCCTCGCGATTATCGTCGGCTTCTGCCTTACGATAACGCTAACTTTCGCTTCAGCTGGCTTTCGCTTAGCTGAGTATGTTAGTGTAGACGCAGGTGATCAACATCGTACAAATATATCCTGTATATTGTTAGATAAAATAAAAAATATCTTTTTCCTGACTTCAAAAATACATAGCTTATTGGCATTTGGTTAAGTCGTTTTTGAAATATTTATGTTTTAAATTATCTGTCAGTTAGGGGACGTCGGCCACATTTCGCGGTAGATCGTCAAGTATGCCTTGATGCAAAGTGTAGCGGCTTCGTTGCAATTGTTTTAAAAATGGTAGTTATGACAACTATAAGCGCCATTTTTCATCCACGTACTTGTCATTTCAAAATAAAAGCATATTGCGTAGACCAAAAACTTCTTAAAATGGGTTATCCTGATGAAGAAAAACCTCAAATAATAAGATTATTTTATTCAAACGGTAATAATGCGGCAAGAGTCAGAATCGAATATCGACAAATATATCAGCAAAGAAGTCCATCAATAAAAATATAATTAAACATTTTAAAGAACGAAATAGTATTCAACGAAAGCCCAGGACAGTTCAAAGAAATTTAGATGAAGACTTGATATTTTACTTCACTTTCAAGGTAAAATTAACTAAATTTTGTGAAGAATGTTTATACCTATATTGTCTATTGTGTAAGTAACGCCACATTCTACATATTGCCTTGTAAGTATATTTAAATTATGTAATCATTTTTAGAAAATCCTGAATATTCCATACCAGAGGTAAAAAATATTTCTGGAAAATCCTATGGCAAAATTCAACGTACGCTCAAACGTAACAAGTTTCATCCTTTTAAGTTTCTACCCGTTCAAAACTTGACCAAAGAACATAAAAGGCAGAGACTTGAATTTTGCACTGAAATGTTTAAGAGAATCCAAGAAGATGACAACTTTCTTAATAAAATAATATTTACAGATGAAGCATCATTTACAGCGGGGGGTTTTTAATCGTAAAAATAAACATTTCTGGGCTACAGAGAATCCTCACCAAATCCAAGCAGTGAAAATTCAAGGACGAAGGTCGATTCAAGCATGGTGTGGAATGCTAAATATAAGGTAATAGGACCAATTATATGCCAAGGATCCCTGACTGGTCAACGGTATTTAAATATGCTTTAAACGGAAATGGAAGCTTAGAAAATATTCCTGTTAGTCAATATCAAAACTTAATATGGCATCAAGACGGTCTCCCACCCCATAATATAGAATTGGTTAATTTTCTAAATAATAAATATCCAGTTGGGATAGGGAGATATGGCCAAGTTAGGTGGCCGCCTAATAGCCCTGATTTAAATCCGTTGGATATGTTTGGTGGGGGTACCTCAAAAATAAAATCTATTATAATAGACCGAAAACTTTAGAAGTGGTTAGACAAGAATTAACAACTCAGTGACAAAATTAAATTTGAAAAACTCGTATTTTATAATAGCTTCTATAAAACAAAAATTGAAACGTAATATACGGAATTGTATTCAAAATAATGGGGGCTATATAGAAAATATTTAGTCTTGTCATCATTTATAATACCACCAGTGCTGTAATAATTATTATAACCCGAGTAATATTCTACAAGAAAATTTTACACTTTATCAATGTAATTTAAGTTTCTTTAATAATATTTTTTGTTTAATACATTTTTTTACAGCTCCTTTGTTTTTAATTTAAATTTAAATCGTTAATATCTTAAAAAGTAAAAGAGGTACAAAAAAATTATTACACCTTAATTACGAAGTGTTATTAGACCATCCATTTGGATTATTATGGCCTCTATAAAGTAAAAATACTTTGCTAAATGCATTGAGGTAAATAATTATTGCGGCTGTATTTTCACTAGTAATACCACAAGAGGTTAAATTATTTCTGAAAATTTTTTCAAGCTCATAATTTTTTTAAAAATTATCCCGAGTCAAGAAGAAAAAATATTCATAAGTAGTGATGAGCAAAGCAAGACCAAGACCAAGACCGGGCTAGTCTTGGTCTTGGTCTTGGTCTTGCAAGTCTGGTCTTGGTCTTGGTCTTGCTGCAAGAGTCTTGCTGGTCTTGCTTTTTTTGGTAGTAATAATTTAAACTAAGCAATCTTAAATAAAATATATTTTTTTAATACTTACAAATAAATAAAGATGGGGACTATATTTTTTGCTTTAAAATTTTAAAATATACCAATTTTAACCTTACATGTACATTTAAATTATTTGATTAAAAAGGATATTTTAAATGTAAGGGTTTATTTATTTATAGCGCTTCATTTTAGTGATAGGAAATATTTAAATTTTCTTTGAAGAAGCATATAAAATTACTGAGTACTCTGAGGGCAGAAAAAAAAACTTTTAATTTCAACCAGATGTGAAATTTCCATGAAAATGATTCTGATATGTAAACATTGGTTTCTAATTAAAAAAAAAAAGGGATTTAGGAAGCTTTCAGTTCAAATAAACTTTCTATGTTCAAATTAGTCATACATTTGCCGTACAAAGTTTGTACAAATACTTTATAAACATTCTGCATATACAAGGTGGCTCGATAGTGCGACAAAGATCGATATATCCGAAACCGTTCATAATGGTAAAAAACTGAATATACAAAAATTATAGAAAAAAGGGCGTAATTTGTAAAAGTATTTTCCATTTCAGAATTTTCCAAAAAATCCACTACCACTCAAGAAAACTTCCTTATTTTTAGCTTTTAACCTAAAATAGAAAAATAATAGCAAAAAATTCATAAAAAAAAATCGCTTTCCTGTATATTATGCTGGAAATTCTTGAACTGTCATATAGGTACAATGTCGACGTAGATGGTTTTTTATATATCATTTTCGGTTTTGATAAAAATGACGTCATCATTATACTTTTAGCATTGTTTTGACTTGTCCGTCTAAACCGGAAGTGAAATTTAAAATCCATTTATATAAATAGTATTCCTATATAAAATGACAAATATATTTTTTATTAAACCATCACTGTTACATTTATATCTTAGTTTAAAGGAGCAATCTAATGATGCCACTTCTTACAGTGTGGCACAAAAATGATGTTTTCCTGGATTTTGGAAATTTTGATCCAGTAAGTGGCATCACTAGAT
>JAHBCN010022236.1:0-13581 GCA_019359885.1 Listronotus oregonensis
TACGCTCTAGGAAAAATTTTTTTTTCAAAAACTTTTGTTATTTTTGGCTATATTTTCTTCGCTGCATGTATGAAAATATTTTCAAAAATAAAAAAGTTTATCGATTGGTGAAAATTTCAATACCAAAAATATTTATTTTTAGTTTATATGATTTTTAGAAGAATGAAAGTGCGAATAGGGTCCCCTTGCACATTTTTTTTTAATGATGTCGTTTGCACTATTATAGACCGTTCTTCAAAACCTACTACTTCGTTTTTTCTTTAATTCGCTTTTTTGCCGATATTTCGATTTAATAACTTCGAAATTCAAAGGTCCCGCGAAAACGCTTTCTGTTAGGTTACTTATAAATGACGTCATTTATAGGTAAATGTCTGCGTTGCCAAATAGCCTAGTAGTACAATTTTTGGCATTGGTACAATGACACAGTGGAGATGTACACTAGATGTACGCATTGAACTGGGCGGTTTTATAACCTCGCTTTTGCAATATTTGTTTTCATTTTATCGTTGCTCTTGTTCTGTGTGATTTGTTGGATTTTTACGGTTGTGTCTCAAAATGAGTAAAGTTTACCGTTGGTGTATAATTACTCATTGCAAAAATACGTCTATTAATATGCCTGGAAAGACTTTTGTTCAAGTTCCATCTGATAAGGCTTTAAGGAATCTATGGCTTCAAGCAGGGGGACGTGATCCTGAAAGGTTATCTTCAACATCTAGTTTGTTTGTTTGTGAAGATCACTTTGATGTAAGTATTCTTTATCAGTTTTATGACAGTAATACGAGCAGAGATTTTTACACGAGTTCATTTCTCATCTCGATCTCACAAATCAAATAGGTATTTCAAGTTTTTTGTCAAACAGTACAATTAACCCTTCGTTACTAACATGTGCAAAAATAACAACTTTGCTAACATCGGTCTCTGAGACCAATGTTCAAAAAAATGTGAAAATTACCCCCTGAAATATAATAACATTATTATATTTAATTGGATATCAATAAAACAACTTGTCTTGTGGAAAAATATTATATTTTAATCTAGTTATAACAAAACATATAAATATAACAAGAAGAAAAGGTAATATTATATTATCAAAATCAAAGGGAACAATATAAACCTAAAAAAAAACTTGAAAATAATAGTTTGCTAACTAAACCTTATAATTTGCATAAAAGATGCCATAAACTAACAGAAAAGCAATAATCTAAATAAAAATATATTTTAAGCAATGGTACATTAAACAAAACTTTTTAAATCTTATATTGTACTACTACAGTCTTTACATATAGGAGTTAAATGCTCTAAGCACATAAAATTAAAGCATTTGCAACAAGCGTACCGAGTTTTTCTATTTTTTTTTGCTTGAACAATATTTACATCTTCCATAAGCATTTGCTACCGGCGGTTGCTCAGTAATGTTTAAATTACATACTTCTGATAGTCTTAGTCGAATTGTACGAGGAATATTCTGTTGGACACATCGCCGCTTTAGATGATCGTTAACTAGATCGTAGCCAAGTCTTTCTAAGAAATCAACTCTGGGAATTTTTTATCCTATGTTATTAGCTTTATAAATGACATAAGCGTTGATAGCTCCTACATTCATAGCGGAGTAAAATAAAACCATTGGCCAACGGCACGTTGATCTAGCACAGCTGTAAGATGCACAAAGATTGTCAACAACATCCACCCCGCTTTTGATTCTATTATAATCTACAATTATTTCGGGCTTTCCTGTTAATTCATCAATTGTATCAGAAAAATGCATAGTTGATAGGAGCAGCACGTTTTTGTTTGGTCTGGGAATATAGGACACAAGGGTTGCTTGTTCTTGATAAGCAAACATAGTGGTATGCTCTGGTCTCTTCATATTTGTAAAAACTGGTGGAATTTGTTTTTTATTCTTTCTAAGGGTTCCTATTACAGTGAGTTGGTGTTGTTCCAAAAGTGTACTTGCTAATTCCATGCTCGTAAAAAAATTATCCATTGTTATGTTTCTTCTCGTGCCCCATATGGGTTGGCATAAGCGGGAGACTAAAGCTATGTTTGAGGTATCAACTCGATATGGACCTTCGGCTTGTTTTCCTACATATATTTCCAATGTACTAGTATAAAACATTCTTGCATCTACTAATGCATATATTTTTATGCCATATTTTCGGGGTTTATTTGGCATGTATACTCTAAAATTACATTTATTTGGGTAACAATATTTTGCACACGGGTGCGAACGTTTCTTGGCTGAGATGGATGTTTTCTCCACTTAGTGGTTCCATCTTTTCAATAAACATGGTATTTTATGGTGGGACCAGTTGCTAAGTCTAGCTCTTCTTCATCAGAAAAATCCAGTTCCGAATCGGTGTTGATATCTTGTGTTTCAACTCGATCTTCATTCTCACTTTCCTCATCATCATAAATTTCATTTTCTTGGTCTGTTTCGACTTCGTCAAACAGCCTTTGAAGCCTTTCTTGCTCTCTCTCATATTGTCTCCAAGCCATGTTTAAATTGCGCTATAAAAAAGGATAAAATATAAAAAATTAAAATAAATTTTATTATGCGTATTTGTAACAAAAATACTAACCTCGGTCTCAGGCACCGAAGCGGTCGACAATAAATTAACTATGTTTCACTCACTGCGGCCACTTTAACACTGATTGAAGGATCACTTACCAAGAAGGTACTGTTGCCCGTTTACGCGTTCCGATATGTTTTGATAGGCTTGTTCCCGCCTAGGCATATCACGCATAAAATGCAGCTTGGTATCCTGATCTGAATTTAGAGACACGGGGGTAGCGGGTCTAAGCGGCAAAATACCACTTAAACTAGACGTAGCTTCTGACAAGGTTTCAAAAAACCTTATTTTCTCCGTTACTTTGCCCGGTCTATTGAATCCGGGACGGAGCACTTCATCTCCGTCTCCCGAATTTTTAATTTTCCCTGCTTGGTTTCTATCCCGCGTGGAGGCCTCGTTCCTAAAACCTATTTTGTTTCTATTGGCTAAATCACTAATAGTATTATACATTAAATTTGAACTGTCATTAGTATTGTCAAGGGAAGTCACATTCATCCCGTAGGATGAGGGGAAAACCCGCCTTCCTCCCGGTGAACCAGAATGAGTGTTCACCGCCCCAATAATGTGACTTGATGAAAATAGAGGGCGATGTGTGCCGGTCGGAAAATATTTTTCATGAGCTAATATAGCTTCAGAAGTAGGAGGGTGCATGCTTTTAGAATTAAAATTTTCCATTTTTGGAAAATTAATAAAAAGAAAATTTATTGAAAATTAAAAAGGGAGCAGAATTGGCACTTAAGAAAATTTTAGGGAAATAGGAAAATTGTCAGTCGTTTTTAAGAGCTCTTTACAAGTTTTATAAAAACTTAAAATTATAGTTTACAAAATTTTCCTTAAAAACTAATTAATTTAATTTTGTTTTGTTTAACAAATTAGGTTTGCTAAATGCCTATCTGTTTTTATAGCACCAAAAGTCCTACTGTGCTTTTTAAAAGTCTTTAGAACTCACGAAAGTTTATTTGGCGGTTTTCACTAATTGTTTTTCACTTTCCCTTCACTTTTATTTAGTCTGTGTTTATTAATCAAGCGACTAATGAGTCTTTAGATGATTAATTATTTTTTGTGATTATTTTACAGTTTCCAAAAAATAAAATCTAAACTTAGAAAATTAAAAGCAAAATGCTATCTGGAAAATTGGTTATACTTATAGATAACAAATTTTTCTTCCCAGATCAGTCTAGGATCAAAAGAAAAATAAAAATAGTTTTTCTAATTAAAAAGCAATTAATTCAGTGCATTCATTAAAATTTAAAAACTTAATTTTTTCAAAATTTGAATAAACCAATTTTTCCAAATTTTTACAAATTTAGCAAAACAAGGTTCAAATACAAAAATCAAAAAGGGCTTTTAACTTTCATAAAATTTACAAAATTAATACTTAAAACTATTAAACTATTATCCTAACATTTAATTTTAAAATTAGCACAAAAATGGCTAATTACAAAAATTGCAAATATTATGCTGATAATACCTTATTAAAGGTTTACAAATATATTTATAAATATAGGAGTTAGGAAATGAGCTTTTTCCACGATTTTAAATTTTTGAAGAGATCTAATTAAAAAGTCCAATCAGGAAAACATAAATATTTAAAAAGAAAATTGCTCTTGGACTTAGCACGGCTTTTAATATTAAAAACACTAAATCAGCAAAAATCTTAAAGTCTCTTTGCTCTTGCTCTCGCTTTGCTTTGTGAATGAGAATTTTATATTCTTAACACAATAAAGCTTTATTTGATTTGATTTGATTTGATTTCTCTAATTTTTTAAACTTGATTTCGGTGCGTGCAGGCCGGATCCCAACTGAAGGTCTGGAGCAAATTACAATGAATCTTGCAAATTAAGAAATTAATTTCTGCATAGGGCGGTTTTTCTAATTTTCAGTTTTTTAAGGTCTTATCCCAAACTACTTTCTCGGACTGGCCATCAATGCATGGAACAGCTAGATTTCGTATGGGCTCGGAAAATTTAATTTTCGGATTAAGAAGGAAAGCTTTTACCTTTGGAGCGATAGCGCGCTATCCCAACTCCTGAGTACTGACGTAGGCAGTCACTAGTACTCCGCGGACTTTCCTGTACCTTTTTAACCGAATTTCCACTAAAAAACGCGCCGCGAGAATTTTTCTTAATTATCCCACTTCTTCAGTAAAGGCAATTCCGTCAAATACCACACTGGCTTTTGGCACGGAATATCCAATACACAAGTGCTAATCCCCTTTTTCACCTAGTATGTGCAAGTCTAGGGTATATTACAGGCAATATAGCAGGCGCACCGATCGACTAGAGGCCCGTCTTCGGATGACAGGGAGTCGAGAGATCTTTTAAAAAATAACGCGAAGTGTCGTGGACGAAAGCTGATAATGATCTCTTGTCTTCTGTAAAAAACCCTTGGCTTTTATTCACTCTACCAATTCCTAACTGCGTAGTTTTAGCTTCTGACCAATCACGAGCCGCCTGAGTCACCCTGCATCGCGACTTTCGGTTCCTCTTTTCGAAATCGAAAAATCGGCTATTTTTTTACGCGTCGCGACCCTTAATTTCCCATTTATTCGCGACCCAATTAATCCTATGCCGTGATTCTGGTACTAAAATACGCGTTTCATAAGCCCCTTTAATCTAAACCTAACCCCAATAAAATCCCTTATCATATAAAAATTTCCCAGCGGTTTTTCCGCGCAGGAGGCATTTTTTACGGGATATTTTTCCCATGAATTATTAAATATTAAATTTATTTACAACCCTAGGACCCTATTTAAAGTTTTAAAATGTGTGAATGGTCCGGGGCTAACTTATAGTGAAAACTAAATGAAAATTCCTTCAATAGTTTTCTCAGAATCGTGGATTTTCCCACACTGAATGTGCCCGTTTTTGCGTGAATAATTTTTTACAATTCAAAATTTCCAAGCAGTCAGTAACTTCTGACCACTCCCCTTTTTTCCACGCAAAACGCCCATTTTAATCATAAATTAGTATTCTTATTGATTTAATTATTAAATTAATTATTAATACCGGGATTTTTTAAGGTATTATTTTAGGTCTATATTAGGGCATGAGATTCAAAAGAAATGCGGACCCAGAAAGGTGTTCCGCGTAAAATCCCAGGTAAATAAGCAGGTCGGTGTCTGCTTTGCATTTCTATTTTGATAGAATTTTTATGCATAAACTGAATATTTTATTGGTATTAGTTATTTAATGTCTGGGATGTGATATTTTGTATTATTTAAGATATTTTTGAAGTTTACGGGGGTTTAAAAAATAAAATATAGCTTGTAAAAATGTGTTTTTGCAACAGTACATGAACGCGTAAGCGCCCAATTGTATTGGTTCGTCGATTATCGACATTTTTCGGAAAGGTCGGTCTCAGAGACCGCATGTTAGTAACGAAGGGTTAAGTTGGAGATTTGGCAAATTATTACCTAGTGATGACGCTATCCAATCAGAATCGTTTTAGAAAATTTGAATTTTTAGTACTTTTATTTTTGAAATATCTCAGAAGTTACTTTATTTATCAGTATACTAATTTACACACGCAATTTTAGACCCATATTTAATCGAACTACATAGAAATTATAAACATTTATTTTGCGTGCAAGGACCCTATTGTGCCCAAACTGTTTATAAGGTTAAAAGCGCTACAGTGTGGGCTTTAATTTGACACAAAAAAAATTTCGGTATCTTTGATAGTTTTAAAGTTATGGCGGTGGAAACAAAAAAAATCATTTTTTTTTATAAGTTAAAAAAATCTCTTTTTATTAATTTAAAAAGTTCGAGACCATAAAAAAATGTCGTAAAATACGATTTCATGTGCCCGGTAACATACTCAAAGAAACCTAACAGGTTTGATCTGGTTCTACGCCAAAAAAAACCGTCACGATAGACTTACGGAATCGCTCCGCTATATTAAAATTTGTTGAAACTTGGCACTAGGGCTTGTCAGATTGGTCTCTTCAAAAAGTTATCTTACATTTTTTTTTTGTAAAATGTACAAGGTAGTCAATAATTGACCCCCTTAAAATTTACATGGAATTTCCTATGTTCCGCTCGGCGACGCACCACCCGGTAGATAAAAAATTAGATTATTTACCAAAATTATTTAATAAATTTTAAAAAGTGGTGGGGTCTAGGCCTCTCTGCATCCACCCCCAAGCATACTCTATACTATAAATATTATTATGTTAAATTAAATTCCTACCAACCGCCTCCGCCTCATTTGTACTCCGGTCCGACAATACCATCATAGGCCTTCGGACTTCAAGAAAGACCTATAGACCTTGTACAGTTTGATTCAGCTGCACTAATAAAGGATTCAATGAACAAAAGGGGGATATGATAAAGAAAGAACAAACGCAATGACTCAACTACCTGCTTGCCAGGGGAATAGATTATGTTTTGACCTCTCGCCAGATATCTTTTGATTCGTTTGCTAAATTTTATAAAAACTACATAATTTTCTGGAATTCACTATGACCGAATTTTCAGTATGAAAACGGGAAGAGATGTTTATATTTTCCAAGGCTTTCATAAAATAATATTTGTAATCATGTACAAACAACCCTAGGAATGGGCTAAAATCTGCAACCCATGACGTTTTTTTCACTGGGTCTTTTTCTGGGCTTGGAAATTTGCAATCTTAGAAATAGGGATTGATTTTGGGGGCAATTTAAAAGGTTTGTGATAATATGAAATTCCCAGTGTACCTATTTAAATGCAACTCATTAATATTAAATCCACAATATTGGAAAGTTGTTGTGGTGGTCTTATAAGATACTGAAATATATTAGATTTTTTTAGTGAATCTATATATAATTTGCTAATGGGGATATATTTATTTGTCTGTCCACGAGATTCTGAAGTTATGGCTTGAGCTAAAATCATGAAATTTGGCACAGTGGTAGTCTTTAGCAGTGGCTAGATCCTAACGAAGCCCGTTTTTTGAATTTTGCCCCCGGGACAAAAATAGGAGCAAAAAAGTGTTTTTTTACCGTTAGCCGTACGGAAGGCGTCTTACGGAGACAGAGGCTACTTAATATTGTCTCTCGCCTGGCGGAGACAGGCTTTTGATCTAGTTTGCAAGTATAATTTTAAATCTGTAAAAATCTTGGAAGATCATAACAAACTTTATGGAATTAAACGTCCTATTGTCAACAGATGAATTTCACACAGCTTTTCTCCGTTGCCATATTTTTGAAATTTGAATGCATACCTAGATATAAATAACCAGTAACGTTGTCATTTTACCAGGTGTAAAATATCCCGTTTGGTTTAAAACCCTGTAACCCTTTAAAATTTTCTTTTTAACGATATATTATAAAAACCCAAAGGTTGTCAAAATGGCGACATAGAAAGCATTTTTGCCAAGTAAATATAACGCTATCGCTGATTCTTTAAACAACTTGCATTATTTACTTGCCAAAATGGTTAATTGACTGGTTAAAAAAAAGACGATATTTAGTTTTTGACAAAATCGCAAACGTTTAACTTTTTATTTAAAATGCCATTTTTGAGCTAAAAGTCTGCAAATACCTACTTGGGAAGTGGTATTTAACATTAGCAACAAAGTTTGTTTCTTTACCCACAGAAAAATGCCTTACAAAGTAAACTTTAATTTTTTGTTTTGAAAAAACAACAGTTTTTTTGTATCAATAATAATTATTTTACCAAACTAATTGAAACAAAATACCAAAAATCATTTACATACAATTTTACTACCTAATGACAATGACAGTAAAATATAAAAACGAAGTGCGTGTAATAAAAAAATACGCTTTGATGTTTTGATAATAATGGCACAATAATGGCTTCTCTACGCATTTATTACTATGGCCTACTAACTTTATGTAAGCTTCTTTATAGTCCAATCATTAGAGCAAAAAAAAGGTAATTTTTGTAATTAATGTAAACAGATATCTGACTGAGCCATGACTTCCGGAATAACCTGTAGATTACTAAAATCAAAAATCCAACCAATTTTTTGTTACCGGCAATTTTTTTAAACAATAATTATTAAAAAAAAGGCATTTTTTTCGTTTTTTTTTTTAAATTTAACACAAAGTATTGGCTATATCGCTTCACTCATAAAAGACCGTTTGTAGAGAATTTAAAAACTTACAAAATGGTTTTTGAAAAATCCCGATTCGACCATTTTTTACCGAGAAGAGCCGGAAAAACGCTTAAAACAGACCTTTTTTCAAAAATTCGTATCTCGGTTAATTTTTAATATTAGGCGCTGATTTTTTTGGAAATGATAGTCAATAACATATACTTTGAGCTGCCGAAAGATAAAAATTGCCGTATGAATAGTTTTTATTCTCTCGCACTATAAACAAATTAGGTCCTTATCTTGGAAGTGCCGTAAATATTAGGCAAATGGCCCGATTTGAATTTTTAAAACGGCTTCTTAAAGTTGAGATTAAAAGCTACAAATTGTATATCTTACATTTTCATATAAGTTTGGAAAACATTGTTAAAAATGCTTGTGAACCTACCGCGTCGAGCGAAAATTCGCGACCGAGACGTACTGAGTTGACCGTGGAGAGGGTACCCAGCAGCGAAGGGGAAGCGAGAGACGGGCTGCGTATCGCGAATTTTTGCTCGACGCGCTGGGTTCACAAACTTTTTTAAGAAGCTTTTAATCTCAATTTTAAAAAGCCGTTTTGAAAATATAAATCGGACAATTTGCCTAATAATCACGGCACTTGCAAGATAAGGGCCTAGTTTGTTTATAGTGCGAGAGAATAAAAACTATTAATGCGACAATTTTTATCTTTCAGGAGCTCAAAGTATATGTTATTCACTATTATTTTCCAAAAAATCAGCCCTTAATATTGAAAATTAACGGAGAATCAAATTTTTGAAAAAAGGTATGTTTAAACGTATTTCCCGGTTTTCTCGGTGAAAATGGTCGTATCAGATTTTCAAAAACCATTTTGTAGTTTGAATTTTTACAAACGGTCTTTATAGTAAACGATATGAATATTTTGTTATATTTAAAAAAAAAAACAAAAAAGACCTTTTTTAATAATTATTATTTAAAAAAATTACCTGAAAAAAAATTGGTTGAATTTTTGATTTTAGTTATCTACAGGTTATTTAGGAAATCATGGCTCAGTCAGATATCTGTTAACATTAACTAAAAAAAAAAATCTATAATGATTGGACTATTAGTTATCTTATAGCCCCGTAAGTTCTGAGTCATTAAAATCATACCTAGTTGTTTTTGTTTACCATTTTAAAGTAAATTTACAATATTATTTAGTAGTAATAATGCAAGCAAGTACCCCATTTAAGTTTTATTTCAAAAAATAAACTTACTAATGATTTTTTCCATAATTATTGTTGGGTATTTTTCTGTAAGTAAAAAAAACTTTGTTGATAATTTTTACTAGTCACTAGTCGCCTAAAATATTTTGTCAAAAAATGATATTTTCAATAAAAACTGAAATAGCCGACGTTTTGTCAAAAATTTAGTTTTTTATTCTTTTTTTAAAAACCAGTAAATAAATCCTTTTAGCTTTTAGTCAGATTATAGTACAAGTTGTTTAAAAAAATCATTACTAGCGACATATTGCCGCTAAACTGAATGTGAGTAAAATGATGCTATCCTATCGTTAAAAAGGGACTTTTTAGCCCTATGACGATATAGGGAAATCTATTTAAAATTATTGATTTGGGCCACTTCTGGCTAAACCGGAAGTAATATTTTACATCCGGTTAGATGACAAATTACCTTTTTACACCTTAAAATATATGTATGCTAAATTTTAAAATATAATTAAGATTACGAAAAATTGTGTGCAATGTTTTATTTGATACCCGTTTAATACAGTAAAGGAGGTAAAATCACGAAACGCAAATTTCGGGCAAATAGCAGGTACTTGAAGTAACTTGTACTATGCTATGCCCAGTATTAAATTAAACAACTTCCGATACTGGAAAAAGGGGTTGGCGACGGGGGGGATCATTTAATGGAGGGGATGAAAAAAAAATACTTACCCAATCGATAAATTATCGTTTTTTATCATAAAAACATGAAATACAACTTTTCATAAAATTGAACCCCTTCCAAGTAATCAAGTAAATTATAATTTCTGCCAAAAAATGTTACATAGAGTTCGACCGCTGTTAGAATGACACCGATACGTCACGGTTTTATACGGGTTTGCCATAAGAGACCGTGACGTATCGGTGTCATTCTAACAGCGTTCGAAGTCTACTAATATGAAGTATTTTAGTTGACAAATAAAACCATTTTTTTTTTAATTTTTGTACGATGAGTATGAAAGGAAATATGTCCTGCAAAAATAGTTGCTTAACGAAAAATAAAGAGACCAGATCGTTCTAGCGTAAATATATGCGTATTATTTTGCAAGAAGATAAAAATAGGAAAATTTTGAGACCAATGAAAATCGTTTAAAATAAGTAGAAAAAAAGTTATGGGCAAAATAAACTTTTCTCAATTTTTTTTAATGCTAATTTTTTAGCGCCATCTGGACTGTGTTGCTTGGAGAAAATAATCCTTTAATAAAAAGTCAGAACACATGAAAAAAGAGAAAAAATTATCTGAGGTCATATTTTTTGTATGCTTTCTTATTATGGGGGTAGTTTAAACCCCCTATTATAAGCACTTATATCTCAATTTCAGTGCATAATAAAAAAATTATTCTGAAAAAATGGCATTTATTTGATAATCTGAGCTTTACTTCCAAAATATTTTAAACAAACCCTAAAAAAGGGTAGTTTTTTACTGTTTTAAGAGTGTTTCAGAAATTTCTGACATTAAAATTGTAATCAGTGACTTAAAAAAAAACCCGCTACCTATTTTCATAAAAAATTATGTAATATTGCCCAAGATATTCAATATTTTTTTATTTTCGGCCAAAAAAATAGTTCCAGTAAATAAATTAATGATCTTATCTTTTTCACAATCAATCCCATTTAGTTTTGCTGACGATAGTACACTCCACTCATTCACAGTATTCAATTTCTTAAGCCACCATGTAATTCTGATTTGGAAAACAAACGCAGGTCAATGCAGATGTCTCTTTCACAAGACCTCAACCTTGTCTTGGATTGAGGCGCCAAAAATCTTGTTCAGTTTAATCCCTCGAAAACACAGTAACCAAACTGGTTTCATTTCATATTTGACACCTTTCTTGACAAATTTCAAAAAATTTCAAGTTGATTTGATTTGCCTGAAATTACTGCTTCATTTCACAACAAAAATTACCTCCTTTTCTGTACTAGTTATATTTCAGCATAAAATTCTGAAATTTCGAGAAAATTATATAAAACAAATAATAATATGCAGACTCAACATATTTTTCTATCGACGCGACGCCAAGTCGCGATAATAAGGATCCCAAATTATTTTTATTGTGTTATTTATCTTCAAGTATAAAACACTCTAGGTAATAAAACTATACATTCTTAAAACTATGCTTATAGTTCTTTAAACTGGTAAAACAATTAATTGTTATCCAGGCTGAATTCCATGTTTAGGTTTATAAAATGAATAAGCATATCTGACCATATTGCTTTTAAAACATGAAATAAATTCTAAGAAAATAAAACAATAATTTGTTTTGAGCTGCAGAAAGCATTTTATATACATATAAGATTTTTAATAAATTAATATTAAAAAACATTTTTACGTTACATATACGTGCTCTAAAAAAAAAGAAAATAAATTTTAAATTAAATAAAAGAAATAAATTACATAATACAATTCATATAATAGAGTCTTGTTGGGGAATCATTTTTTATTAAAAAAAAAAACATATTTTTTTTTAGTAATTATGTCAGCGTTAAATTTTATTCTTTAAACAACAGAAATTTCGCAACAAGATTTTATGTGAGATAAATTGTGCAATGTAATAAATTGATGGGTTTGATTTAATTGAAATTTTTATTTTTTCTTATAAGAGCATGTAAATAAATACTTCTTTTGAAAAATATTTTTTACTAATAATTTTTTTTTTTTTTGTTATTGCTTGGCATGTTTCTAAGTCTGTTTACCACCAAACTATCCTCAACTTTTGACGAGTTATAACTCTTTAATATTTTTGTGGCGGCCATCTGGTTTTCCCTTATTTTCAATTTTTGCCCTTAATTGTTCAGTAACTGAAGACCTAAAAGCTGTAAATAAATATGTACAGTTTTCATTTGTAGGCAACTTTGGTATTTGGGATGTTTCGACAGAAAAAGTTTTTCAGACTCCATGGGAACCGGGAAAAGACCCCCCAAAATCCCAAAAATAAGTTTGCCGCGAATATCTGACAAAAAATGCAAATTAGAGAATATTTGTTTTTACAAAAAATGAAGATCAACTCAAAATCTACAAAAAAGGTTCTTACCATTTTTTTCGCAATACCAATATTTTTCGCAAAAACGCCCGTCGAAAAATCCATAACATTTCACACTGGATAGAAGTGGCTAAACGGCTAAAAAATGCAGATGGACAAAACAGTTTTTTATCAAAACGCAAGAAAGATGGTGAAGGAAATTTTTCCCGGGAAACATTGAAACTTGTAGGGTCTCATTATAAAAAAAAAGTTTATAACAAACCATTTTTTAAAAATATCAAAAATTAATGAGAAACCCCAAAATATTGTGAAAAAAAAATTTTACCGCTTTTTTTTTTATTCTAGAAAAATCAGAATGGACCAAACCAATTTCAAAAAAATTCTTTTTTCATTCCGATAAAAAAATAATTAAAAAAAAAAGTAATTATTGCCCGAGTAATGGAACAATTTACGCCTGCTTATAAGTGAATCCATGGAGATAGCGGCATTCTAGCAACTATCGATTTTCGAAAAAAATTATAAACATTTTTGTAGATTATGGTTCTTTTTTTTTGTTAAAAAAAAATTTTCAGTTCGCCCTTTTTGGCAGATATTAGCGGGAAACCATTTTCGGGCCCAAGGTCAACATCCCCGAAGACCTAAGAATTGCGCCACAAGGAAAACTGTCAGATTTATTTAAGCTTTGTCCCTTATTTACGGGCTATTACACCC
>JAHBCN010022237.1:0-13443 GCA_019359885.1 Listronotus oregonensis
GCTCGAGAAAACAAAACAAGTTGATGGTTGCTGGGGAAACAGGTAATTTTTGGTTTTTTGGGACAGAACTCGGCTTCCCTTTTTTTAATCGCAAAATTCTGGTGGACATGGTATTATATTTTTAGATAAACGATTTCAAACTTTAAAGAACTTAATTTAAACGTTTCAGTTATATTTTTTTCGGTTTTTTATTCATATCTGTCGCGTGAATATCATTCAGCGGACATAGTTGAGTGCCGTGTTTTTTTAAGTGTGGCTCTAACGTTTTGTTAGAAACCAAGTTGATTTTGGGAAGCGGTAAGAAAAAGGGGTTTTAATAATAAAAAAATAATTTAATTAAAAAACTTTTACAAAATTTAAAAAACTTTGGTAAAATTTTTTTTTACGGACACCATAGATTTTCATAATTTTTTTTGCATACGGGGTTTGTTTGGGGGTGCTGATCACGAATCTAAAACCTTTTTTTTCCGGCAACCTTTGGCTTTTGAGTTATGGGGGCCCCTCTAAGTGAACTAATCTTAAAATTCTCCATTCACCAAAACCGGGAAAACATACACTGATTGAACTTATATATTAAACAAATACACTAAAATTTACAAAATTTTTTGTCTATTCTAAAAAAAAAATTATCTCAAATGAATTTACTTTTCTGTACGTTGTAAAAGATATACAGGGTGATTGGTAAAAAAGAGGCGAAAAATAAGGGGCCAAAATTTTTTTTTTAATTCTGAATAAAAAAGAAAAAAATTTTTTTTTAAATTTTTTCCTTCTTTCCCCAAGATATTTCACTATAAAGTTTGGGAAAAAAAAAAATTTTTAATCACTTTGGGGGGGTGTCGCTAATCTAATTGGCGCTTTCAAACTATTACGTCTATGAAATCAAATTTGACCGTTGAAAAAAGTTAGACACTTTGGTGCACATGCTTAATAATTATTATGTAATACCCATACACAGGGCCGTATCGGGGGTGGCGAGAGGGCCCCCCCCCAAAGGGGGGGCAGCTCCCGGGGGGGCGCAAAATCGACCATGAAAAAATTTTTTCATCAGTTGTCACTATCGTTGTCATATTAATATTTTTTATTGACAAAATTAATTAAATAAATAAATTAAAACAGAACAATTTTGGGGGAAATTTTTTTTGATACTTAATTTAATTATTTTCAATATATTAGGACTAAAAAAAAAGTATGAATTAAAAATAAAATATCAATTTATTCAGATACCTTAGCGAGAATATAACTTCTTATTTTTTTTAATATTTAAGCTGCAGATAAATTGGTATTTTATACATTGGGGGCAGCTCTATTTCCCAAAATTTTTTAATTTTTTTTTCTGGTTTTTTCTGTAAAAATTAATGAATCTTTCGTTTAGCTAATATATATGTTTTAAATTCGATTCTTACCGGGGGGATCTAGAAACGGTAAGAGAAAAATGGTTAAAATTGGGACAAATTTGTATAGGGAAGCCCAATAATACAATGTTAAAAAAAAGTTCCCTTTTTTAAAATTTTTTTTTTTACAGTTTTTTTTTAAAGGTAAAAAAATTAAAAATACATTCTTGTCGGAACTTTTGCGCCTTATGTTTGGGGTGAAGTAAAAATTTTTTTACAGTTTCTTTTCGTAAAACCAAAAACATTTTTTTTTTTTAAATACGGCCCTGGATTTTTTTATTGATACGCAATTTTGCCCCAATTTTAACTTTTATTTTTACCGTTTCCGGTAGCCCAATGGTGACAGTCGAATTTGAAACACCCTGTTTTTTAAAATCTTTTTTACATGTTTTATAGCGAAGTTTTAAAAAAATTTTCTGTAAATACATGTAATACAATTTTTAATTAAATATTTTGTTGCATATTATTTAATTTATTAAAGTATTAATGTTACTTTAGAGGTGTAAGCACAGTATTTTTGTAACTATTATTTTATTGTTGAGAAAATTTATTCTAAGTTTAATCATCCTCAAATGGATTTATTAATTTTTTTTTATTCCCCCTTTGAGCCGTTAAAAAGTTTTTTATGTAAATCGTGTCTATTTCAAAATAGGCTAACATTTCCATATAAAAAAAAAAAAAATTTACACAAATTCCTCCACAAAATTGGGATTTTTAAAAAAACAAAATCCTCGGATCAAAAAACTTTAGATCTACAACTTTGCACTTTAATTTTGTAAAATTTCCTGGGAAAACCTCCGATCTCCAGTTTTCGTTGGGGATTCCATAATCCCCAAATCCCCGGTGTGAAGGGGGCCCCAAAAGAAAGACCCCAAGGGGGGATCCCCAAACGGGACTGCCCATACACATAAACAATAACACCGTTTCTTCGTTAGTGTTTTTTTTTTTTTTTTTCAAGCTTTGATGTAATAGTTTGAAAGCGCCAACAAAAAAGCGGCACCCGATATTTTTTTTTTTGAAAAATTTATAGTAAAATATCTTGAAACGGGAAAATTTGCAAAAAAAGTATTCTTGGTTTTTGATTCAAAAAAAAATTTATTTGGATCTTCTTTTTTGCCTCTACTTACCAATCCCCTGTATAATGTATAACTTTGCTTAATTCATAGACGATTTCGCCACGTTTTGGTTGGTACATACCATTTTCTTCTGACGTCATAGAATGACACCTTTCCAATTTAAGCCAAATTTGCCTCTTTGTCATTAGTCAGCTGACAGCTACAGGGCTGGAAGAAGTTAAAAAAAATTCCTTTAATTTTTTAAACATTACTAACCTTTTAATAACAATAAGCAGATTTTATCGTTCTCCAAAAACGTCAATTAGATTATTAAATTTAAAAATCACACCTTTTTTTTAAAATTTTATCGGCAATCATTTCAACAAATTGATAAAAAAAAATAAATAACAAATAACCAAAATAGCTAGCCAATCACTTCCAAGTTAAACAAAGATAGCAAGCTCCAAAAAATTAACTAACCGTGCTTCAAGCTTGGTATGTGATTTGAAGAACAAAATAGATCCCAAAATTTTGTGACGTCATTTTTTTTCGTCCCGAAATCGGTTAAATTTCTGCCAACCAAAAAAGTACCTTTATATAAAATTAGGTTGTAAAGAAAAAAAAAAGGGGATTTATTGAGGTTTTTTTTATAAAAATAAGAATAAATTTTGCCCTCATTGTATTTCCATTTTGATGGTAATCAGCAAAAGGAGGAAAAATGTCCATTTTGAGGTTAGTCCATTGGGGAGGCCTAATAACAAAAAAACCACAGGTTGAAAAAAAAAATTTGGTTCGTGATCAGCGCCAAAAAAAAACCCCGTATGCAAAAATTCAGAAAATCGGCGTGGTGTCCGTGAAGTAAAATTTTCCCAAAAGTGCTTAAGGGGTAAATTTTGACATTATTAACGGTATACCCAAGCAAACATTCCCCTTTTTTTTCCCTTTTTTAAAAAAAAAAACAAGTTAAGGTTATTGTTTTAAAGTAGGCACCCCGATTTTGACCAATTTTGGTTTGGGGGGTTTTTTTTGGTTTAAGTCGAAAATTTTCCTTTTTAAAATTAATCATTAACTGCTTTGATTTTTTTTTTTACACTTTTTACATTAATTTGCGAAGTTTCACTCCCAAACGCGGTGGCCATGTTTGGAAAAAAAACCCTGTGTATACATGGTTGCGGCGTATAAAAGTAAAGCTTTTTTAAGGGGAAAAAAAAAAATAAATATAAAAAATTTTTAAAAAATTTTTAACATATTGTGCGCCAATTTAGTGTAAAAATCAATAGTGTGCACAAAAAGGAGAAAAGTAAAAATAATTGTTTTTTTTCAAGTTTGATGATGAATATCCGAAAACAAAACGTTTCCGACAATTCTTTAAATTATGATAAGCGCCCCAAATACCCCCGTATCCAAAATTTGGTCAAAATTGGGGTGCCCAATTTCGAGACAACTACCAATTAATTTTAATTTAATGTTTTTATAAAGTAAAACCAAAATTAAACTTTTAATAAATGTAATAGGTACATATCCCCTAGGGCCGCTATTTTTTTTATTTTTTAATTTCCCGTAAAAAAAACTCAATCTTTTTTGCTGCCAAAAAAAGAGTTTCAAATACTTATCCTTTATATGGGACCACGTTGAAATTAAATTTTTTTATAAACAAAAATTTTAAAAGTTGTTTGGGGAAAAATCTTAGGGCAATTAAAATTTAAAAATTAGAAAACTTCAAAATTTTACTGTATTTTTTCTAATAATTTGTTATAAGGAAAAACATCAGTCACCATAAAACGAGTTTTGTTACCTAACCGTCTTCCCCCAAATTTTTTTTTAAATATTTATTTTTAAAATTTTGAAGATAATTCATGTTTTGTGGCAACATTTTCACACATTCTTTTAAAAAATTTTGGGGGAAAAAATATTTTGGTGATAACCTTGACATAAATCAAAGATTAATGACCTATCCCCAAATGAACTATATCCCCTAAACGGTGGTTAAACCAACTCTGTTCGATCATAATTGGTTTAACGCATAAATTTTTTTAAAAACTTTGGGGTCCTTCTATTACTTTTGGGTTTCGGTACTTAGTCAAAGTGACCAAAAAATACTCTCTTGACCCTTATGTCGAAGAATATTTAAAAAGTCTAATAAAATATGTAAAAAAAATTTTTAATGTATTGCTGTGTTTTTTGATTTGGCGAAGGCTTTTGACACGGTACCTTGACAAGCTCCTTATTACTTGAAAATGTGAAGTTCGGGGGGGATAAGATAATAGTCTGAGGTGGTTGTACCTTGCCTTGAAAAATTTAAAAAATAAAAATTCCAATTTAAAAATTTTATATAAAAAAAATTATCAAAATATCTTTTACAAAAAAAAATTTAATTAAAAGGCATTTTTTTTCTAATTTCCATAAAGAAAGTAAAAAAAAAAAACTAGAAGTAAAACTTAAAAAAAATAAAATTCCAATAAGCTATGGGATATAAATCAAAGATTTTTAAATATCTCGTTAAAATTTTATAATTTGTTACCAGTGGCATTAGAATAATTCAAAATTTAAAAAAAAAAAAAAAAACAAATTAAACAAAAAAATAAAAAAATTAAGATTTTATGAAAATTTTTTAAACATTTTATTCTATACCATAAAATCGTCCTAAATTCATAATTTTTATTGGGCTTACAATTAGCTTTATACATTTCTACATATGTATTAAGTGTGTTATTATGATGCGTAAGTATGTGATTTTTTTTTTTTTTTTTTTTTTTTTAAATGTAATAGACTGATACTTAAATCTTCAATTTGCTTAGGCAAAGCTGTTAAATTAATGTGCAATAAAAAAAAAATTGTTTTCCCCAAAATAGGGACCAAAATTTGAACTATATTATTAAAAATTAGGAATAAATTTGAATTAAAAAAAAAAAAAAATAAACCTAATAAATTTTTTTTTTGGACCCTATTTTGCTTAATTAAATAGGGGCCGAGCGTGTTTAAATCCCCAATTTTAAACACGGCGGTTTTAAAGGTTACCATGGTACATCAATAACAACACGAGAAATGTGAAGTCTAAGATGATATTCCAACCTTTAACCTTACATTTTACAAAACAAACATTAAAAAAAAAAATTTATCTGACATGAGTACTTTTTAAAGTCCAATAAAATATTACTATAATAAATAGCGTAAAGTATTCGCAAATGGTCTTTTAAAAGACTTCTTTATTTCGAGAATCCCGGGTACGCCGTCGTGCTCGAAAAATCGCCCGTGTTTTAAAAACCAATATCCACTATACTTTAATATACTTTAATTCTCATTTACTGCCAAAAATAACGTTTTTTAAGTTAATTAGCCTAGAAAACTTAAAGCTCTAGCTTATTTTAGATTTTGGGGGTTTTAGTTTACGGAGACCCAAAAAAAAATTTAGACAAGGAAAATGTAAACAATTATTTAATTCAAAACAATTTTGTGCACCTTCAAAACATCCATTATAAGCATGATTCCATTTCTCGAGAAGATAAACCCACGCGCATGAGATAAGCCTTTTCTCTCTCGCACGCCTGATCACTCGATGACAATTTCCCCAGAAACGGCGAGTTTTAATATGGCATTCCGATTTCTGTTTAGATGTTAGATGAATTAACGATGATTTATTTATTTTTAAACGTCAAAATAATGCCAAAATAAATAAACGTTAAAAGTTTAAAACACTGCTTTCCCAACCGACAAGCAGAATTGTTCCAGTGACGCCCAACGTGGTACGAAATTAAATCGCCAAGTGGTTTTATCTTCTATAATAGTATCATGCATTATAAAAAACATAACGGAAAAAAAAACTATGTCAATGGTTTTAAGAAAAAGCCCCAGCAATAAATGTAAGGGTGGTAGTTATACAATGGAAAAATGCTCCCCAGGGATTTTATGGCTTGGAATTACGTATGGAATTGAAAAATGGGAGGCTATTACTAAATATATGGCTATTTTCTTTATTAATTTTATTAGGGGTTGTTTTTATGGATTTGTCTCATGTCTGTTTTAGTAGCAGAATAGGAAAATTATTTATTCTAACGGCCGATTGATCGCGTTGAATTTAGCAATGGACTAGCAATTGTTAAAGTTAACAACGGTTTAGAATTTTAACAAAATGTCATTGTCAGTGGTTCAATGATTTTAGTAAGAATTCCCAAAACTGACATTTTGTTAAACATTCTGAAACCTGGTAACTTTTAACAATTGCTGAGTTAACAACGGTTTGAAATGATTAACAAAATGTCAGATTTTGACAGGTTGCTTACTAAAATCATTGAATAACACTGACAATCACGTTTTGTTAAACATTTTAAACCGTTCTTAACTTTTAAAAATTGCTAAGTCCATTGCTAAATTTAACAACGCGATCATCACTCGGCCGTAAGAGTCGTAAGCATCAATGCAAAATTTCACTTACTTAGGATTATTGGGATATTCCTAGGATTACATTGACAAAGTTTGGGCTCTGTTGTTGCAAACCAACCAAATTTACCTGTAAAATGTTGATAGTTATTGGAGATAAATTTACATTATAATAATAAAAGTATAATAGATAATATTATTTTAATAGTTTTTTTTTCATAATTCAGGATATAAGTTGCCCTTAATGGTTACCGCACAATTGTAAACATATTTGGATGCAGGAAAATCAGAGAGTTTGTGCTATTTAGCATCTGACTGACCCTGTATAAGTGATAAGATGACCTAACCTTTTTGACTTGTTATATAATCTCTACTTTAACTAATCATTTAAATTCCATTATATTTAGGCCCTAAGACTGTCTACACACTGTATAAAAGATGACCTAATTTATTTGACTTTTTCGATATCTCGCATTTAATCTTTAAATTAAAATTTAGTTGAATTTACCCAACAATGTATTGTTTTGAAATACCCTGATACAACTGGTTTAAAAAAATAACGGAAAGTGCTATGCTTGTCAAAAAACTTGATTAAAAATACTTAATTGAAAAAACTTAATCGGAAAGCATTATGCTTGTCAAAACACAACTGGAAAGTACCATGTGTGCCAAAACACTAAGGGAAACTTCCATGTTTGCCAAAACACATTGAATTTTACATTAGTAGCAATGACCTTAATACAAGCAAAGCTTAATATTTAAATCACCCCCGTAAACATATAATCCGACCATGTGGCGCTTTTTGGGCCGTTTTGTCACAAGAGTACTATTAAAAAAAGCCATAATTTTACGTAAAAGTGCTCAAAAGTTCCTAAAAATATTCATATTTTTCGAGACACGCATCTCGATAAACTCAAACCTTGAACATATTCATACATATTTGCTGCAATTTTCCAAACATCACATCTTAGCCCAAACCGTTATTTCCGGACTTTTCCGGCTTTTTCAGTCGTTCCCCAACATTGTTTCACGATTTTTCTATAAATCTAAATTTTACTCGTTTAAAAGCCGTTCGTTAAATTTTTTTGTTCTTATCGATGCTAAGTCCGACGTGCAGCCAATCAATGAAATAGAAATAGATCACAATCAAGACGCCCGAGAAAACAAAACACGTTGGTGGTTGCTATGGGAACAGCTAATATTTGGCATTTAGGACAGAAAGCGGCGCGGCGTTCTTTCTTAATTGCGAAAATTCTCTTGAAGATGTTATATTTTATCGTTGATTGAGTAATGCATTACTCAATCAACGATTTTATAGATAAATGATTTTAAACTTTAAGAAACTTAATTTAAATGTTTGTTATATTGTTTTCAGTTTTTTATTTATATCTCTCGCGTAAATAATATTTAGTGGACATAGTTGAGTGCCGTGTGTGTTTAAGTGTAGCCCTAGCATTTTGGAGAATTCATTTTGGTAGGCGGTAAGAGAAATAAATAATTTAATTATAAGGCATCACGATAATTAATAAAACTTAAACTAATTTTTAAGAGTTCTTAATGTTAAATCAATTAATAATTTTCCATTTATATTCATTTTTATTTAAAGAATGACTTAAGGCGGTAAATTCTTAACAGAATTAAGGTGGTATACCAACTTGAGCAAAACATTTTCCCTCTTTATTTCTTTTTTTTAGATTAAAATAAAAAACAAGGTAAAGGGAAAATTTTCTTTTAAAGTGGCGGCAACGCCGATTTTGACCAATTTTGCTATATGGGGTTTTTAGGGGGCTGATCACGAATCTGAAAAAAATGGTAATGTCGAGTCCCCCTCTCCGATTTTGACCAAATTTGTATCGGGGGTTTTGGCGTATTACGAATCTGAAAATATTTTTCGGCAACGTTTCGTTTTCGAGATATCATCATCAATTTGAAAATCAAACTAAACTTATTTACTTTTTTCCCCCTTCTTTTGACACAATTCTTTATTTTTAAAAAGTGGCACACAATATTTTATAAACACCCTTTAAAACCTTATATTTTTATTTATTTTACACCTTTTTTCCCATAAATTGCAAGCTTCACTTTTAAGCTAGGCCCATGATTCCCTAGTGTATACATGGTTGGGCCACGATCCGATGTGTGAAAGTGGAGGTTTGCAATTAAATGGAAAAAAGGTGTAAAATAGATATAAAAACAAGTTTTGAAAAGGTGTTTTAAAATATTATGGCCAATTTATTAAAAAGAAAATTTGTAAAAAGAAGGAAATATTAAATATGGTTAGTTTGATTTTCAACTTTGATGATGAATATCTCGAAAACAAAACGTTGCCAAAATTTTTTTCAGATTCGTAATCAGCGCCCCAAAAACCCCTATAAAATTTGGTCAAAATGGGAAAACTTTGAACAATTACCAAAAAAATGTCGGAAACGTTTCGTTTTCAGAGTATCAATCATTACTATGTTTGACATTTATTTAAACTTTTTCGTTAAATTGCAAAGTTTCCTTCCAAACGCGGTGGCCGTGTTTTCTAAAAACTAAAGCCTTGATTAAATGGAAAAAAGACATAAAATAAATATTAAAACAAGTTTTTTAAAGAAGTTTGAACTTATTGTTTGCCAATTTAGTGAAAAATCAAGAATTATTGGGGAAAAAGGATAAATAGTAAAAATGGGATTAGTTTGATGATGGATATTGAAAAAAAAACGTTTCCGACCAATTTTTCAAATTCATGATTAGCCCCCAAATACCCCCGTATACCACAATTGGTTAAAGCTGGCGGTCCTATTTTCGAGACAACTACCACAATTAATTTTGATATAATGCTTTCTATAAAATGCAAAACCAAAAGTAAAATGTTTTAAAGTATACAGTGTCCCAAATGTGAAGAAATAAATATAACAGGTACATAGAGTCCTCCTAGAGCTGCCATATTTTTTTGACTTTTTTAATGTTCAAAGCCTTAAAAACTCAATCATGTTTGTTGCCATAAAAAAGTTTGCCAATCCTTATTATTTTTAATAAGCAAATCGTGCAAATTAAATTAAATTTATACAATTAAATTCTAAAAAGTTAGGTTGGCGAAAAAATCCGTAGGGTAATTAGGAATTAAATTTACGAAAACTGTCATAACTATACTCTATGGTATATACTGTCGTAATAATTTGTTATAAGTGACAGCTATCCCAAAAATAAATTGGTGTTAACCGTCTTCTTCCATTTATATTTGTAACTTTATTTTTATTATCAACATTTTGGGATAATTTGTTTTTTTCTTCAAAATCTTGGAGAAAAATATTTTGGTTGTTCCATTGAATTTTGGTTTTCTTTTATTAGTCTGGTTTTTCCGAGTCCCAGATAAAAAAAAAATACGAAACAAGCGTGGGCACGGTAGCGTCCCCCATATAATTCCGCTCAACGGCGGATCATTTGTCGGGGGTTTTCCGTGCGTTGACCTGTTTGTTTACTAGTTACTGGGGAAAACTAGTGGGGCGTAAAAGTCAGTTTTAATATATTTATTATTTTCGACTTTTATAACATGACAGGTTATAAGTGCTATGTAAATGTGTACATCTAAATAATAAAAAAATAACTTTTTTCCGTTACGACTCTATGGTAAGTTCGATTTATTTATTCAGTTAAAAATCACAATAGACATTTTTTAGACGGGCTTGGCTTCGTGCTGCTAATAATCACACTTTCAAATTAATGCCTTAAAATTGTCAGAACTTTAAAAAAAATTAATTATGAATATTGTAAATTAATTGAGAATTTGAATATTTCAACATTGGTATTTCTATCATAATAGCGTTGTAAGATTTGAATATTACAATATTGGTATTTCTACTATTATATGATTTATTGGAGATATTCAGTGTAAATAAAAAAATTCTGGCCTAAGTTATTATTTGGGTTGAAAAAAAATATACAGGGTGCCCGAAAAGTTTTACGGATCAAATATCTAGAACGAAAGGTTGGATTTAAGATTGCAACTAAACTTTGTTTTTGACACAATTGTCTATCTAATTTTATGTCAAAAACCACCCTCGCCCCTCTTAAGGGGTGAACGTAGGTGGTTTTATAATTTTAAATATAATTTTATATTTTCTTGCATTTTCAATTCCTCAAAAAAAATTTTGTTTTAATTTTCAATTAAACCCCACCCTTCACGGGGATGAAAAAAAAACGAAAAAAAAGTTAAAAAAAAAACTAAAACTGAAAGTTTAAATATTTAATAAAATCCCAATGAAAATGAATTAACCCCACCTCAAATTTCAAACCCCAACCCCGCCACCCCCTCAGGGGATGCAAATTAAAAAACAAAATTGAAACTGAACCTTTTAAATTCAATTAAATCCTAAAAAAATCATTTTTTTATTGCAATATTATTTTCTTAATTTTTGTCATCCCCCATGAAAGGGTGGAAGGTTTGAAGGGAAACTTTTAGTTCGGGTCACATATTTTTCTGACATGTTTATTTTAATTATGGATTTAATTAAAATTTAGAATGTTCAGTTTCATTTTTGTTTAAATAATTTTTGTTATCCCCTGTGGAGGGGTGGCGAGGGTTGGGGTGAAATTTGGATTGGGTAAATGTTTTTGTACATGTTTATTTTTATTGCGGATTTAATTAAATATTTGAACTGTTCAGTTTTAGTTTTTTTTTTTTAATTTTTTTCTTTTTTTTTATCCCCTGTAAAGGGGGTGGCGGGTTGGGGGGAAAAATTTGGGGGGGCCAAAACAGAATTTTTTGGGGGAACCGAAAATAAAAAAAAAAAGGGGGGTTTTTTTTAAAATTATAAAACCACCCTTACATTTTTGACATCAAATTGATAGACGATTGTGTCAAAAAAAAAGTTCAGTTCAATCTTAAATCCAAACCTTTCTTCTCAGATATTTGACCCAGCCCAATTTTTTGGGCCCCTGTATTTTAATATTATACCCAAGTACATATTCCAATACCGAAGCTTAAAAAAGTATTATTAATTTCCTACCTTTTAATTTTGACAGTTTTCAATACGTTCCTGTCCTTAAAAAAAAAAACTGATTTTCAGTAGTGCAGGTAGCCGCTGCCCAAAAGAATGCCTCTTGGTATAGGGAACTTTTTTTGCTCGAGTCAAGAACTTCAATCAGCCCCCCCGGTTTCACATCTGGTTTTAGTTAAATCTGTGCCCATCAAAAAGTGATGAAAATTTATTTATGGATATTTTCGGACTTACCGTTTTTAACTACTGGTTGATAGCAGTTCTTTCCCCCACCATTCTAACCGGTTTAACCGCCTATCCTCGAAAAAAAGAAACGGTTTAGCCTTACTACTAAGGGTTTAATACATTTTTTAATTTAATTCCTCTCCTTTAATATATCTAATCTGTGGTTTAAATTTAAATGTAATGTCTTTGGGAGTTAAGAAATAAGTCGAACAGATAATATATAAACCCCAAAATTTTTATTTAATAAGATATTGCTGTTTCCAAGTCAACTATAATAAGTAAATTTTTTTCCCTTTTGATTGTAATATAACTGTATTAATTTCCCCTTTGGGGAATTAATAATAAACCAAAAAAATGCAATCCAAATAGTTGTTAAACCATAGCAAAAAAAAAAAACACAGAACCAAAACAATAGAAAAGCCGCGAATCCCCATTATTTTAAATTTAAATTTGACAACCCCTTTTTAACGCCCCCTGCCAGGGCGAAGGGAGATACGGGTACAAAGTAAGACAGATACTGACGACAGAACCCTTCCCCCCGTTACCGCTTCTCGCGAAAAAAACCGGTATGTTAACCCCAACAATAGACGATTTGGCCACGTTTTGGTTTAATAACTGGAACCACGGATTTTAAAAACAAAAAAACGACCCAAAATTTGCAATTTCTTTGGTTTGTCATTCGTCAGCTGATAGCTACAGCGGCTGAAAGAATGAAACAAAATTCCTTTAATTTTTTAATATTATAACCTCTTAATAACAATGGAGATCTCATGTTTTAAAGAACGTCAATGTATGATTATTAAAAAGCACACCTTTTCATAACTTTTATTGGACCATTTTAACAAATTGATATCAAAAAAAAATAAACAAATAACAAAATAGCTGCCCCAACAGCTTCCAAAAAAAAGATAGCAATCAAAACAACTAACCTTGCTTTAAGCTTGGATTTTGTTTAAGACCAAAAAGATACCAAAGTTGTTTGGTCATCGGCCCGAAATCGGTTGGGAAATTTTGACCAACCAAAAAAACCTACCAAAACGTGGCGAAATTCTAATGTTCAACGCGGTATGTCGCCAAAATTTGATGTTTCTCTTCTTTAGGTCAAAAAATTTTATTGTTGGTTTTTATTTCGGGATTGACACGGTACGTCATGACAAGCTCCCCCCGGGTTTTCTTGAAAACCAAATTGGGGTAAAATGGATAATAGTCTGGGGTGGTCGACCTTCCTTGAAACGATTAAAATTATACAAAATTATTTTAAAAATTTATATTAAAAAGAAAAAGGTTATCATAATATCTATCTAGATGCCTGTTCTTATATCTATAAAGAAAATAAAACTAAAAAATATGTTAATCCCTCATGAAACTAAAGTAAAACTCAAAAAAAACCTTTAAAAATTTAATAAGCTATAG
>JAHBCN010022238.1:0-13479 GCA_019359885.1 Listronotus oregonensis
GTAATACGCATAATACCGTGTACTTGATCAAGCATCCGTAATATTATAAGCGCAAATAACCCCCTTTTAAATCAACTAAAAAATTAATTTCCCTATCAGATCGGTCCTTACAATTTTGATAGTTGTTTTACATTATTTACAAACAATATTGTAATAAAAAGGAAACATGTCATCAAATGTAGGTTAATTACTTAGTTTAAAAAAAAATAATAAAACTTCAATTTCTTCTAAAATAAATAGATAAACAAAAAAATATGGCGCGCTGATGTTGGTATTCCCCATAAAAAAAGGAAAGGTAAAACCTGTTTTCCTGTTGGTTTCGGACAAAATGGCTGCTGGACGACGCCATGCTTATACACTAGTAGTAGTCACGTGAAGAGCCAAACCATACAGGAACGATTGCCAAAACTGGATGAATTTACCAAAACGAAAAAACCATAAAAACCCATAAATGCGGGTTACAGGCTACCAACGGAAGAAGTCAGTGGCTACTCCTACAGAGGAAATGAACATTGCACACTGCTGTTTGTAAATAAACCGTTCATAGTCCTGATCAAACATCACCAGTTGACCATAGCACGCCATACCACAAGAAAATATGCAAATTTTAATGCATCACACGTGAATTTGGCAGAACCGCCATTAGGCAAAAAAAAACCGCCTGAGCAGGAAACGAGAACCCGTTGTCTCGCCGGTACAATATCTGCTGCCCGGAAACGAGAAAATCGTACCCACATATCGAAGTACTTGTGTGAATATTTTTACTGAAAATCGAAGACAAATTGTGGCAACACAGTGACTTGTGCGACCGTGTAGCTTCACCACCGAAGCGTTATCAGTAAGGCGATCTAAAACGGCTTTAGTCAAGCAGGCGTCACGTGGAAAAGGGCAACGGTGCCGCAATTATTACTTAATAAAACAGGTTTAGAAATCGTTAAATTTAATTGTATAAGAAAATAATTAATTGCCGTTGATACTAATTGAATATAATATTATTATTATGAAGAAAACTATATAAAAAAACAACTTGTAGCTTTAAACGCTACAGTATGGGGATCTTGGAAGATAGAAAATCGGTTAAATGGGGAATGTTTTGGACAATTATGTTAGTAAGCTAATCTTGTTTACTACATGGTTTTATCTATTCAGGTTTTTAAGAAATTTTGAAAAAACCTGAAACATGCATTTTCGAAAATCGGCCATATTTTTTATATAAGTGAAAATTTTTCAAATCTGTAAAAACTTCTTTAAAGCAACTTTTTTTGTAGAATATGACCAAGTAGTAAATTTTTATTTTCTACGTTTCGGGTTTTTAGAATCATCATCAACTTTATTTTTTCATATGGACGCCATATTGGATTTTTTACGCAACCAAATACCTAGTGCTTTTTATTCTGATTTTAACAATGTATAACATGTTATAATTTAAGAGTTTATAACCTCATTTATTTCAAAAAACAAATATTTTCTGAGTTGGTCTTGATTCCGGCGAACGTTATTTTTTTTTGTAAACAATAAAATATTAGTAATTGGCAAAATAGATAAGCTGAACAGACATTCTACAGTAATGGGTTCGCGAATATAGCTATAACGTTAATACCGTGTTACAACAAAACTACACGTAACAAGTTAATTAAAACAATATATGGCCAAAAAAAATATGGCCGATTTTCGAAAATGCATGTTTCAGGTTTTTCAAAATTTCTCAAAAACCTGAATAGATAAAGCCATATAGAAAACGGGATTAGCTTAATAACATAATTGTCCAAAACTTTCCCCTTTTAACCGATTTTCTATCTATCGTGGTTTCCAAGATCCCCATACATTCCCCACCAATTTGGTACACACTGTATGTTAAATTTTATGATTTTAAACATATATGATATTTTCTTTTAGTCATGGTACGACTACAAATTAAGGTGGGAACCAAAGGAGTATGGTGGTGTCCACATGCTTCACGTGCCTTCGGATCATATATGGAGGCCAGACATTGTATTATATAACAAGTAAGTTTCAAGTTTATATTTTATTATTTACTATGGTTATTAAAATAATATTTCTTTTTAAAAAGTACCTATTGTATCAGTTTTTAAATATATTTTTATAGCACTTGTTTTGTTTTTGTTGTATTAGTTTTCACTTGACATATTTTCATTGTATCATATTTTACAATTTAAACATTTAGATAAATACACATCTTTTAAAAATGTCCACATCCCTTAAGCTTTTCCTTAAGTATACACAGGATATATCCGCTAAAAAATTGAGCCTTTTTAAAATGGGCGAAAAATATATTTTTATTCTATTTTATATTACAGTACTTTGTTATATTTTAAAAAATATTAAATACAAAGTAAAAAGTGTTTAACAGGTGTGGAAAATCCGAAACCGAACATAGGGATTAAGTGAAATGTATCAAACAGAAACAGACAACTCCTTTAACTGTGTGAAAGAAGTGAGACAAAGCTTTGCAATGTGTCGATACCAAGGCAGTTTAAAGGTGTATGGAAGCCCAATACTGTAGAACAAAATTGTCCAAGCGTGCAGGGCAGCGGGAATAGGGGGGTTGACCCGGGGAATTCGCGCAATAAATAGTAGGTCAGGGCCGGATTTCCATAATTCTTTGTTAGTATCTATAAAATTAACATCATCAAATGTCAAATTCCAACATTCACTGTTTTTTTTATTTTTTGCACAAAATTGTTGGTTATTAAAGGATACTACTATAGAATATTTAAAATTATTGTGTAATATTGGATTTTATATCATCTGATATAATATGGAAAGAATAGATGGCGCCACTTTACTGCCTTCTATTTAAATGGTCGATATTTTTGGAAGTTTTGTATTTTTACCAAAAATCTTTGTAAATAAATAAAAACACGATTTTTTAAAATAAATTTCAAACATTGTATAATAGTATTACTATATACTTATCACTAATTTTGTGATAAAAGAAGGGCAAGATAGTGTAAATGAGTTTAATCTAATCCTAAGATTCTTCACTTAAAAAGTGAAAATTTTTATAACTGCTTTTTAGGCATATACTTTTCACTAATAACAAACATTCATGAGACAGAATAACAGTGGTTAAAAATGTTTAGTAACCTTTGGTACCTGAGTATCAATTGTAACAGTATCCGTTAAATATTATGTGTGTACAGAATGTCGAGCTTAAAAAGTTGATAATGCAAGATTAAGGAACCAAAAATCTAATTTATTTTTAAACAAATGGTATTGTCTCGAAAGTTGCCTCCTCTCCTATTTTGTTCAAATTTGGTATACAGGGGTTTTTTAGGACGCTGATTACAAATCTGAAAATATCTTTTCGGCAACGTTTCGTTTCCGAGATCTTCATCATCAAAGTTGAAAATTAAACTAACCTCATTTTCACTATAATCTCCCTTCTTTTTGTACACAATTCTTGATTTTTACACTAAAGTGGCACACAATATTTTATAAACACCTTTTATGACCTTGTATTTTTATTTATTTTACATTTTTTTTCCATTAAATTGCGAACTTTTAAGTTCAAAGGCAGCAGCCATATTTGCTTAAAAAATAAAAGTGTAAAAAAGATGTAAAATAAACATAAAAACAAGTTTTTAAAAGGTTTTTGTGAAATATTGTGTGCCAATTTAGTGTAAAAATCAAAAATTTTGTGCAAAAAGAAGGAGGAATAGTGTAAATAAGGTTAGTTTGATTTTCAATTTTGATGATAAATATCTCGAAAACGAAACGTTGCAGATTTTTTTCTTCAGATTCGTAATCAGCGCCCCAAAAAACCTCTGTATACCAACTTTGGTCAAAATCGAAGAGGAGGCAACTTTCGAGACAATTACCAAATAAATACAGAAAAAGCAAAAAGGAACTTTAACATAAAATTGTACTTCATTTCATTCAATTGGAGGGACCTGTATATATTAAAATTTGCCTAGTCTGCCCAGTAATCAATAATTTTGATCCTTTAAAAGAGTGTACTAAATTATTAAATGAAATAAAAGTATCTAAATGTAAACCTTTTTTCTTTTTAATAACCCACATAAAACATTGTGGAAATCATCTAAAATATAGTTAAGATTGCCTTACTTTTCTCACTAATATTTCCTATGAAATTTTTATTTTCTATTATTCATAATTGATATATTATTATTTATTCGGTTACCTAACGTTACGTCTTATAAGAAGCACCTAATTTAAATATAAAAAATACTTACCTAAAGTTAAAAAGACGGGTATGTTACCCTTGGATTTGCAAGACAAAACCATACAACCTCTAGTCATTTTGTTACGATATTATAAGTAACAAACAATAAACACAAAATTATAGTCACAATTTAATAAACACTAATCACTAAAATAAGAAGGTTTTTATCAATCCAAAAAACGGTACTCCGGCTCTCATAAAAGTATAATGTGTTGGGCTAACTTCACACTGATTTATCAGTGTGTAAGTAGGCAACACAGTAAATTATTTCGTGGAATTTTGTTATTGCGCAGAATCGACAGTCATACTGGGCTGGACATTTTTTGATCGAATGGACCATAGCATTGGGCTTCCATACACCTTTAAACTTCCTTGGTCGATACTTGTATCAAGCGCTGTCTCGAATAGCGAAGACAGCGATTCGAGGCATACGGCAACCTTCGTCGATTGTTCGCTCTTTAAGCTATTTTGGCGCGTTTGTCCTAGTTTAAATTCGATCTCACTCTGTTTTATTGGTTTATTTGTTTTCTTTGTTCTACTTGCGAAACGTCCATGTTCGGTTTTGAACTTTCCACATCTGTATATTTACTTAATATTCCATTTAAAAAAAAAATATATTTTTTTATGTAAATTCTTCAGTATTTTTAGAAGAATACCCTTGAATTTATTTTTTTTGTGGTTAAAGGCAAACCATAACATGTTATCAAATATATTGCGCAAAATTGGAACTATATAATTTTTAAATAAGTAACTTGAAAGAAAACACAGTTAAATATATTTTTTATAGAATTCTTTTTTTAACGTCTCCTTTACTAAACTAAGTTCTATATCAACAATATATTATAGTCTTATAGTCCAGTAAATGAAGGCACAAAGCCACAAGTACAGTTTTTCCTTGTGGTGCAATTTTTAGGATGCTTTCGAGCAAAAAAAAGTTTACCAACATTAACAGGTGGGAAAGGGCTGAAAATGGCCCCTCAAGGCCCGGAAAATGGGTTTCCCGCTAATATCTGCCAAAATATACGAATTGAAGAATTTTTGTCAAAACAAAAAACAAAGATCGCCTTGTAATCTACAAAAATGGTCCCTATGAGTTTTTTCGAAAAATCGCTACTTTTCGAGATAACAGGACTCAAAAGTCTCCTCATTTCAGCTGCCGCTCTACCGCTAAAATGCCGCTATCTTCATGGCATCACTTATAAGCGGGCGGACGAATTGTTTCATTACTCGGGCAATAATGTACATTTTCTGATCATTTAAAGTTTACCGGAATGGAAAAACCCGTACCTATGATTGCATATGAGTTTGGGTCCATTCTGATTTTTCTAGAATATTAAAAAAAGGGGTCAAAGTTTTTTTTTCACAATATTTTGGAAGTATCTCATTAATTTATTGATATTTTTGTTATTAACATTTCTTTTTTTATAATGAGACCTTAGCAAGTGTTCAAAGATCCCAGAAAATTTCTTTTATCATCTTTCTTGCGTTTTAATAAAAAATGTTTTACCCATCTGCATTTTTTAGCCGTCTAGCCACATCTATCCAGTGTGGAATGTTATAGATTTTTCGAAGACCGTTTTTGCGAAAAATATTGGTGGTTTTTTTTGAAAAAAAATCTCTAATTCGCATATTTTAGCAGATATTCGGGGAAACTCATTTTTTGGACTCTGGATGGCCATTTTTAGCCGGTTTCAACGTCGGAATCGTGATTAACTTTTTCTTGCTCGAAAGCATCCGCGAAGACCTAAGAATTGTGCCACAAATAAAAACTGTACAGACCCTTTTACGGCTTTGGGTACTTTCAGATCTTCAGTTACTGGAATATTATAAGTATTATCCCCATCCAATTAAGTAAAAACACTGTTTAACAAAGAAAATTTAAAACACTTGATTTTTGTCTTACAACTTCATTGGCCAATTTTACCGGGTTTTTAAAAATACATGGAACATAGCTTTAGGGTGAATTCGTTGGCCAAAATTAATACAAAAATGTTATATACACATAGCTCTTAACCATCCCTATTTTTAAAATATAGTGTATAAAAAAAATCAGCATTGCGATTTTTCCCTGATTTTAAAATTGATTTTCGATTTGAATGCACCTTAGTATAGTTAGAACATTGACCAAAGTACACCTTTTGATAATAAATTTTTGTTACTATTAGGGATAGGTGGTGTAGTTTTGGCCAATTTTATTCTTTTTTTATTACCATTATTTCATCATAACTTTTCTGGCACTACAGTATTCACCTAAAGACGGCTAGAGGTTCTTAAAATGCGACTTATTGATGGTCTATGACTTTTAGTCAAACATTTTTGTTTATTTTAAGCCAAGGAATTCTCCATTAAGCGTTGTTCCATGAATTTCGAACATCCCGTATATGCTATCCATCAATCCCTTTTTTCTTAATGTAAGTAACTTTTTATGAAAAACCTATAATTTCCCAATAGTATATGTAAATCCCTTACACTTTGTATTTACATACTTTTAGCGATAATTACATACAGCTCACGATTAAATTATAAACTCTATAGTCTATATACATCTAATATATTTTATAATTTTTACGTAACATGGTCTATTTATAATTATTATTATCTGCGATGTTCTACATATATGTTTTAAAAAATATACAAAGTCACTAATTGGTGCAAAAAAGTAAAATATTTCTATTCCTTGCTTTTAGAGATTAAATTAATTTACTTTTAAATAAAGAGGGTTGGGGGGTCTTAAGAAAGCTTATATAATAGTTGTTTTTGTACCAAGGGCGTAAAATAGCACTTTTACGCCTAGCTGTACAAGGGCAGCTATCACCTGAAAGGCCTAAAAGTGCTTTACGCCAGAAAGAGGTGCAAACAATTTTTTTTCTACAACCAGGCGAAAAGTACCATGTCTGTGCTTTAAAAAAAAAGCGCGAAGTTGTACTTTTCTGGGGAGCAAGCGTTTTTCTAGTTTGTCGCTCGCCAAGCGGCAAAGTAACGAAAACGCGCGCTGAGTTACCATGGAAACCATAACAATAACATACATGTGTAATGCAAAATAATGTGTTGGTGTTGTTCTTACAGCGTTCGATCTCTACACCTACAGGGTAAAGTATCTAGGAGGTTTCATTATCCATGTCTTTTGGATTTACCTATATTTTTAGAATAAGTCGTTTTAAAATTGTTTGCCGCGCAAAAAATTGCTGGTGCAAAATTACTTATTAATAATTTAATATTGTTCATTAAATTATTTATTAATTTATATGAGTATAAGCTTAAAATTTTAAAAAGGCAAAGTTACCTCGCTCATTTGACTTGGAGCACAAGAAACTGAGAGAAAAGGAAAAAAATCTGAATATATATACAAATATATCATAACATTTATATATTACTTGGCATAAACATGTTTATTTCTTTGATACTGGAGCACCTTGTATGTGTTGAATAGCAAATCAGCAAGTATGTAAATTATTTTTTTGTTCGATTTAGATGATAAGTCAGAATTTTTAGGCGTTTAAATTAGTGTTAAGGAACAGTGAAGCTTTTACTTGTCAGTGATTTTTTTGGGCCACTCTGTAGGCTTGCAAAGGAATGTCCTCTTTAAAAGATGTTTCTATTGACCTAAAGAAAAACATACTCAAATTAAAAAAAAAAATCGTTGGATAGCCAAAATCCCATGTTATGTGTGCCATATGATTTAGTTACTTTATTATTAGATACTTAATTATCTCATAAACCAGCAATTATTGACGTATAGTGTTTTTTACATTTTCGATGTAGAATTGAATAATGAGTCAAAATAAGGCAAAAGATTTCACAGAGCGTTTCATTTAAAAAAATGTACTTAACAGTACGACTTATCCTAAAAATATATGTAGGTAAATCCAGGAGACATGGTGAATGAAGCCACCTAGATACTTCACCTTGTAGGTGTACACAAAAATTATTTTAGTTATAAGTAGCTTAATTTTATTATACCTCTGTTAAAAAATTGCCAGAAAAATGTGCAGATTTTAAAACTATATACTTCTTTATATGTCACAAAATATCCGGTGGGAACAAACCAAATAAAACTTTAATTTTAAATATCTTTGTATATTTAAGACAATAAACCAAAATAATTTAAATTAATCTTAATAAATTGTTAGAAATGTATAAATTCTAAAAATATTATATAAGTATACCACGATATTAACATTTTCGTTGGCATAATTCATAATATTTATTCGATACTGGACCACCCTGTATATGTTAAATAATAAATCAAATTATTATAATTCTTAACAAATATATAAAATATTATTTCGTTGGATTTAGACGAAATTTTACTCTTTTTATGCGTTTATATTGGAATTAATAAACAGTTAAGCTTCAAATTCTTAGTGATTTTCGTGATTTTTTGGCCACCCTGTAGGCCTGCACAAAAATATCCCATTTAAAAGATGTTTCTATTGATCTAAGAAACAACATACTTAAATTTTTTAAAAAATTGTTCGAGAGCCAGAATCTCATGTTATGTGTGCCATGTCCTTTGAGGTTATCAATAATCACTAACTTTTACCAAATATATTTTTTAAAATCTGCGGTTGAAGAAAAAAAAATTATGTGTAGTTCAAGTGCAAAGTGAGGTTGTGTTACACTATTGAGGTTGCAATCTGGCATATGAAAGTAAGTTTAACTGGAGGTAAAGAGGTTATTGCTAATGTCTAACCAAATATGAAATTAAACTTTCCCCTGTATATCTAAGCCAACATGTTTTTTTCTTTTTTTTTGTGTTTTTTTAAAAAGATATTTAGAGTGGTGCGTTTTAAAATAAAAACAATGTATATTTGTGTTTTTGCACTCTATGCCTTGAATATCATTTGCCAAACCAATAAATGTCTGCCTCGACGATTGGCAAACGGAAAATTCAAATTGACGTATTCTACGAAGTTTTTCCGCACAATAACACTTTATTAAGGATATATAAAACACTTTTTATTGCGTAGCCTATTCTTTATTTAAAAGCAATATAAAAGTAACGTTAAAATCGACATTTAAATAGTCTAAAGCCATTCTTGTGTCAGTATATAGCTTGTCTACTACTATTCACCGTTGTAAATGTCGTAATAAAATTTTAAAGCTCCATTCTTGTTTAATGCATATTTAAACTTTAAGGGTTTTAAACAAAATTTTCTGCACGATCGATTTTTAAGTTTGCAGGTTTAATAAATTTGTAGTTTCTTGACTAAGTACAGTTTTCAGAGCAAAATAGAAGTTGTTTTGGTTAATAAAATTTCTTTAATTTTAACATTCAAAACCGCCCAGAGAACTGGAGCGGGCGTGTACAGTGAAATGAGGAATTCACAATTCTCCATTTTACTAGGAACACACAGTACTGTATTTCAAACAGAAATATATGCTTTACTGCACTGTGCAAAATAAAATAACAGGAGGGATTACAAAAACAAGCGGATCTGGAATAATAACAGACAGCCAGGTGTCACGAGGGACACTAGTAAACCCCAAGGTGACGTCCAAGCTGACATGGGAATGCCAAAAATGCCAAAAACTTTCCTGTGGGTACCAGGACATTCGGGAATAGAAGGCAACGAAAACATTTATACTTTGGACCAGAACCTGCCCTTGGAGTGACCAAAACCACAGCACGAGAACAAACCAGGAAATGGATCCGAAACAAACAGAAGGAATACTGGGAGAACCTCCCGGGAGAATAAGAAATGGAAAGGGCTTTATAAAGGGGCCCATCCAAAAGAACGAAGGAAGAACTACTCATCAAAGTAGGAAAAGACCTGCATAACAGTAGGTTGCTTACAGGGCACGATAAACCCAAAGGAATGTGGACAAAAGGGGGGAAAAAAAGTTTCCACATACTGTGGAATGTGAAGATTTCACAAAAGACAGACATTATTTGGGCAAGGGAAACTGAGCCCACGGGGAATATATCAACCAACCATTTTGGGGAGGTTATACAGATTGAAAAAGGGGAACAAGACAAATGGGGGATTGGTAAAAAAGAGAAGGGGAATTTTTGGGGGCCCCCAAAAAACCCCATGAGGCTGCGCTGCTCCGGTAGTGAAAGACTGCTCCCAGGAAAAGGGGGAAAAAGAAAAAAGAAGAACATTAAAAAATTTTTTTTTTCTACTACTGTATAAAAAGAAAATTTTTGTGGTCCTAGCAACCGAATGATAACAAAAAGAAAACCTTCGTGTTCCCTGATTGTGGTTGCAAATAAAAAAAGTAATTTTTTAGTGCCTGGAAAAAAAGTAAAAAAAAAAAAAAGAAAATAGCTTGTGGGAAATATTAGGATTTATTTAAAAAAAAGTAACTAATTTATGAAAAAATTTTTAAAAAACTAGGTTAGGGTTTTAAATTAAAAGTAATTGTGCAATTTGAAAATTAGAAAAAAAATTGGGGGGAATTTTTCTTGAATTAACATTTTTTAAATTTTTTTGTTGGGGTATGTTATCACCTTTAACCCCTTTAAAAATTTTTATTTTTTTTACGTTACTTCTTGGAAATTTTGGTGGAAATTTTTAAAATCTTTTTTGAAATTTCCACCTTATTACTATAGGATTCAGCAATATATCCCTCCGCAAAGAAGAAGACCCCAAACCCCCATGCCTTTTTAAGTCCAAAATATCGACACCCGAAGATTGGAAAGGAACGTAGTTGACGTTCTTCAAAAAAGAAGCCCAGTGTATTACATGTCTTCAAGTTCAAAATTTCCAATTTCTTTAGGTAATTTGAAATAGGGTGCTTTCCAATTACTTGATTAACACTTTTTACCTCTTTCATAACGATAAAAAAACGCTCACCCTAGGGGCATTTTTTGGTCTTAGCTTAATATTTTCCCCTTTAGAAATCGACATAAAACTGAGCCTTCACCCGTTGGTTAAAAAAGTTTCTTTTAACTTTATTTTTAGACTCCACTTTTTTTTACAAACCCACGTCATTTCTTATTTCTACATCATTTAGCTTCATTTGATATTTCGTCTGTCCGGCCCCCCCAACCACTCCCATAAGGGCTATTACTTTCATTGTAAGTAACTTTGATAAAGGCGCGTTAAGAAAAAATTTTTTTTAAAAATTTTTTTTTTTTTTGCCTATCCCTTTTTTTTTTTTAATAAAAGCAACGTTTCGAACTCCGTTTCTTGTTTTTTGTTAACTTGAGAAATGGAATATACAGACCAGGGGGTTTTGGGTGGTGATAAAGACTCGGTTTTTTCTTGAAAATACGCCAACATCACATTCTTTAACCCCCCCAAAATTTTTTTGTAGCAAGCCATTCAGAAAACGATTTATATGTTTGATGGCCCTCTCTTTAGATTTGTCTGGCAAAGGGGGGCACACGCAAGGTCAGCTCCCTTTTTGGGGTGCCATTTTATTTCATTTAACATTTTAAAAGGAAAAATTTATTTATCCAAATTAACACTAATTAAAAATCTGACAAGTGCTGATGACAGACAATGTCAACAATAAAGTGTTGCAAAAGGTTAAATTTTTTTAAAGGAAAATTTCAAAATCCTGATATTTTTTTTAAAAAATGATGTTAAATTTTTAAAAATTTTGCGATACATAGAAAATGGAAAAAAAAATATAAAACATTACAAGATGCAAAGGGGGCCCTTTTAAGTGTTCGGGGTTTTTTAAAAAGCTCGGCTTTTCCCAAAAAAAAACTTTCGCATCTTGTAATGTAAATAATTTTATTTTAGAACTAACCGGCGCGGCTATTAAAACGTTTTTTTTTTAACCCATTTTTTAAAAAAAAAAAAACTTTTTTTAAAAAATTTGTTTTAAAAAAACCCTTTTTTTTTTAAACCCGTTGCACAAAAAAATATAAACAAATATATAATAAAATAATCAATTTAATCAAAAAATTGTAACTAACAATATCAACAAATATTTTAATTATAAATGTTTACAACATAATAAGTAAAATTACTAAGAATAACTATTTTAGAAAAAGACAAAGTTTTATTGGTTTTTCTAGCTGAGAAATATTAGTTATTCCTACATTACTGGATTCCCATGGAATGTTTTAAGCTATTTTTTTTTTGTTTTCGATTGAATTTTCTACAGTACGTCACCACGTAACCCACCGCTACCTTAATTGATTTTTAACCTCTGTGTTAATTTATTTTTAGAAAGTCATCACCAGAATCTACTAATAGTGTAGCAGATGATCTGCTGAAGCAATAACCAATGAAATGGTCAGGATTTGATAATTTTAAAATATTTTTAGTTATTATATCGATCGTATTTATTCCAATAGGCGAATAATATTTTTTTCTAAGCGTATTTAATAAAGAATTTATCTTGCCTAATGTCTTTTGGTTGTAAACGCATATATTTTCTCATAATTTCTACAAAATCAAAAATCCCCCTGTTCCCCCCCTTTTAATAGCAAATCCATGTATGTTTTTTTAATTTGGGAAAACCTTTTTTTATTTTTTTTTTTCTTTATCCACTAGATTTTCTAAGCATAGAAATGTTAACTTTGACTTTCGGCAAGCACCTGCTACATCAGTAATCATTGCAACCCAAAAAAATACAAATATTTAAAAGTAAGAGTTCCAGTAAGACTTTTTGTTTCAAAGAAAGAGTGTCTTAAAGTTGTTTTTGTATTTCGGGCGATTTACCGAAATATTCAATTAAATTCCAATAAGACTTTGAGTTTTGTCTGTAAACCATTGCCTGAAAGCTGTTCTTGTATTTCGGGCGGATTGCCAAAATGTTTTATTACATTCCTCTATGAGATTACCAGATTCTCATGGTGGTATGAATTATTGCCTTTCATTTTTTCTAACCAAATAAAATTATAAGTTGTTTAAGTATTTGTTTTTGAATTTAATTCGACATGTACGTTAGGTTTAAAGGCAAAGTTTTATTGGTTTTTTACTAGCTGAGAAATATTAGTTATTCCTACTTTACTGGATACCCCAATAATGTTTTTTTTTATTCTTTTTTGTTTTTTTTTTAAATTTTTTTCGTAACCCACCCTTTTCCTTAGTTGGTTTCCAACCTCTGTGTTGTTTTATTGTTAAGGTGCGGTTACACGGCGAACGCCAAAGGGGAGTAAACCGTCGCGCAACACGTCGTGTGACAGGGGCGGGCGGCGATTGTCAAGTTGGTTACACCCGGGGGGGGCACGCCCGGATTTAAACCGTCGCGCAACACGCCGTGGGACAGGGGCGGCGCGGGCTTTTTGGGGGCGTGTCCTGTCCCGTCAATAGTCGGGAAAAATTTATTAATTCCCCCAAAACTTGAAGTACTTTAAAAACACAAAA
>JAHBCN010022239.1:0-13489 GCA_019359885.1 Listronotus oregonensis
AAAAATGTATAAACCACTTACATCATCTTTTTTTATAAAACAACATATTACCCCCTTTTTAAACCAGAAGAATGATTTTTTGGGGGTGGGTGGGTGCACTGGTTTTTGGGGCGCTGATTACTAGGGGGGTGGTTAAACCCTCCATCACGTCAGGTTCAGAGTTTCAAAGCAAGTAAAAAAAACAAAAAAACTGAAAATTTATGGTTTTTTCGATCAGATTTGATCCCGTCATTTACAGATGTAAATGGGCCGGATTTTGAACAAAGAGGTCATCCAAGGTTTTTTAAGGTTTTTTTGAAGGTTAAAAATTTTAATAAACCTGAAATTAAAATTCACGATTTTTGTCGACGCCGGCGAATGGGATTTTAAAGTTTGGTTTCAGGTCGGGTTTTAGGCCAATTCTGGGGAAGAACTAAAAATAAGCATAAAGATCCAAAGGAAAAAAACCGCCGGATTCGGGACCAAATATATATGCATGAATTTTTTCAGATTGTTTATGTTTTTTTTATTTACTTTAATGACCTAGAACTGACGATGAGTTAACCCGACCCTCTCATCGCAATCGGGACATTAAAACATAGTAGACCAACCGTTTCCCGGCTTCCGATAGATCAAATGTTGTTCAATAATCAATACTAGGAAATATGTTTATTTTGGGTTAGGGGTTTTTTACCAAAAACAGAAAAAATAATACCAAGAAAAAAATAGTTTTGGGACCTCGTTTTAGGAATTTTAAAATAAAATGCAAATTTATTTTTAGAAATAAGTTGGGTTAACATTTAAGACAAAATTTTTTTATTCACTGGGGAAAAAGATTGATCTCCATGCGTACCAAAATACGTCTTTGTAATTGTTTTTAAATTTATCAGGAATTTGGGAAACATAAAGAATACCCAAATCATTAAAGGGTATAAGATTCCAAAATATGTTTCGACAAAGTGAACTATGGGCAAAACGATTTTGGGGGGATTTTTTTAAAAAGGCAGTGGCCCCAATAAATTTTAACTTCCCATGGATATAAAACGAAAAATTTTTGAAATTTAAAGAATGAATCAAATGCAAACCGTGGGGTATATTTTAAATGAATAGAAATTTTAAAATAAACATCCAATGAATGCTTCAGTTCAGTTAAAAGGGGAGTTTAACCCGCTTTTAAAAAAAAAAAACCAACTTTTGTGGTTTGGGTTTTTCGTTACTGTTTGGGGGGGTTCTTTTCCCCCCTGGTATTCCCCCTGGTGGATGATCTGGGGCCATCTTTCGGGGAGATCGATCCGGGAAATTTGCAGATGTTTCGTCATCCAAATTAAAGAAAACCTGATGAGATGATTTCAACATCCTTCAGAAGAACTAAACACCACAAAAGGGTGTCGGGGGAAAAATGACAAAAAACCCCTCATACAATTGTTATTGTCCCCTTCCCCCGAAAGAGGAAACCAGAAACGAGACCCCCAATTTTGCAAGGTGAAAAAAACCCATCTGAAAAAGAAGCAAAATTCGGGGGCTAACCTAGATAATTCCAGCGGGAATTTCGCATCCAGAAAAGGTCACCCGTGGCGAGCCTATCTTAAATGCCGCAAAGGGAAATCCGGGGAGAAAAAAACAGAAGATTTAATACGCGAATCAAAAACTGAACGAGGGCTTTGCATGGTGGCGCAAATGGCAACAGCGGGTGGCGCAAAGGGCGCAACCCGACCCCAACAAAGCCATCTAGCCACAGAGGGGAAAAGAGTTTTTCCTTTACCTGGGGACCGGGAACCAATTTTAAGCGGAGGTATTTGCTATCAGTGTCAAAACTGCCCATGGGGAATTTCCTAAGATAAAAAAACATTCTCCTTTTGGCAGCTTTTGCTCTTTAATCAGCCGGAATCTGAAAACTTTCTGAAATTCAAGGGTGCGCCATAAAATGGTCAAAAACAACATATAAAGTGGATACCATTGCTGAGGGGAATGAATCCCAGACCATTCCCCAAAAGGGGGGGGAGACAAACCCCAAGGCCGGGAAACCGGGCATGGTATATCTTATAGAATGGCACAGTTCATACGCTTGGAACAAAAGAAATCTTCGGTACTGGATCAACTCCGTTCAGACACCCAAACCTTAATAAGCCCACTGATCCAAAAATGAATTCAAAATCAGGAAGGTAAAACCCTGAAACCAGAGAATTGAAAATGGGGCACGAAAATTAAAAAACACCAAAAGATCGGCCTGGAAGACGCCGAGTCAATGTGATGGAGAAGGATGAATCCCGGGAGAACAATGGTTTGGTCCAGCCTGGACAACCAGATTCGCAATCCTCCAATGACACCTTGTTGCCGGCGGATAGGATTCAAAAAACGCCTGATGCTATACATTTTCCAAATTCTTAAGCCCCACTAATATAGTTCACGAGAAGGGCGCATTCAGCCAGTTCAGAGTCGTTTACACTTTTCGCAAAATTTATTGGAAATAAAAAAAACAAGTTGTAAAATAAAAATTTTTTGTTTAATAACCCGTTTATTAAATTCAAATCTAAATTACAGTTGACACGCAGAGTTTTTCCAAACATTTTTTAGTAAAACCCAAATTTTTGGCATGTTTAAACAACATAATATAAACAATTATTTTCCAAAAGATCCGCTTTCCAACTTTCAAATGTCCAAGCTATGGATTTTTCAAAAACGGTCAATGCTTGGCAGTTGTCTTGGCTTTTTCTGGGAAATGCACCAATGAGGTCTTATAAAACCATTTTATTTATTTTATAATTTTTATAAAACTCATATTGACATTATCGTGATTAAATAACAATTAAATCAAAATTGTTTACTCTAAAGGAAAAATTGCCATTTTTAGTTTTTATAGAATAACTTTTGTACAAATTTTGTTTGCACCACTTTTGAAAAAATAGACATGTGGTCTGTTATAAAATTTTAGGACCAAAGAATCTTTGTTAACTGAATGTTAACAAAAGGCATCTTATTGCCAGCAACCTTGGAGGATAACTAGAGCATCATTAAGAAAAAAATAAACATGTCTTAGGTCTGGTACTTTTATAAGGATAAATAATTTGAATATTGTTGTGACAATTGTAACCATGGAAATTATCCGACAATAAAGTTATCCGTAAATGAAATTAGGCCTTAGTCAAATGGGCCATCTTAATAACCATTGAACAATCCTGTAGGCATACACTTGATAATATAATTATACAGCCAAATATTTTAATCTAAAGAAATTTATGGCATTATTTTTTTATTTATCTTAACTGACTATTAGTAAATACATTTCGATGAAAAATTGTTTTTTTCTGATTTGATATTTGAAGCTTGACATCTTTTCGTAATTTATATGTACGTTGACAAAGATCTTAGTTTCATAACTAACATAACATTTTTTTTTGCAAATGTGTACATAAAAATAAGATCATTTGACAACTCTAATGAGTTCTTTAAAAAAGTTTTTATACTTTAAACTTAAATTAAAAAGAATCTAAAAGAAATATTGTGATTGAAACGCTAAGAAACACTTTTTTTCATAACTCACTTCTTATGCGGTACTAGCTTTACTCGTTCCGCAGACATCTGCTTGTTGCGAAAATAGTGATTTTCCCAACTGGTTGCACAAATAACTATTGTTAAACAGTACAATAAGAAACTGCATTCATTAAGTTATGATTTTTAAAATATTTGAAAAAATGACTTTTAAGTCAAAATATACATACATAACTTATCATGGGAATATTCTTGCTTGTGAAACAATAGCTTCAACGTAACAAGAACCTTCTGACCAAAAAGGCAGATACACCTTCGCAAATCATGTCAGTCATAGCTTTGGTGGCTACTACCGTATCGCCTCTTGTATCATTCCATTTAAGGTCCAAGATTACGTTGGGAAGAATTGTTTTATCCTCGTTGACCTAGAAGAAAATATAAAAGGGTGTAGATTACAGAGCGGAATTCACAAAAAAAAACGAAATTGTATTAGTTTGGAAATATAGATTACAAAATTTATATCATTTTCCCCACAACATATAATTTACGAACATTTGCATAACTGTACAGGATGGCGCATTCCGGTTGTATTTACGGGGTATTAAGAAAACCGTTACGGGTAGAGCAATTCTGTTTGTACATTCTTGGGGCGGATTTTTAAAACAAATTTAAATATGTAAAAATTTCAAGATTAACTTAATTCATTTGGGGCATTCACAGGGCGTTTTTGACTCATAAAAGCACTTGAGCTTTTCGCGTTATTACACAAACTTGGGTTTTTTTTAGGAACACCCTATATATTATTTTACCAGTCGACTGCCAGTTTAATTAACTTTTTAAAAATACCCTACACTTTAAATATAAGTCAGCTTAAGCTACAATTTTTGTAGTTTTTCTTTTCCTTTATTATCCAAAAACTAATAAGTTTTATGTTTATGTTAAAAATCTAGTTAAATAATAACGTTAATGACGTAATAATGTAATCACCAAACTATTTTTAATTAAATTTTGAATTATTATTCATTTAAAGTTTACTTTCAACTATATTATTTAAAACCTAATAAATTACCCTAAAACAAATTTTTAACAAAAAATTTAATAGTTTTTTTTTAACTTATCGGCTTTTTTAATATTAAAAAAAAATTCTGAGAACAAAGTTACCTTTTAAGGCCGAGTGCCGAGTATTATAATAATGTAGGTAAATGGCAAAAAAATATTCAGGTTAAACTGAGGTCAGAGCTGTCAAAACTTAAAGTACTTAAACTAAAATTTTGCTTTAAGTACTTTTCTGTACTTGAAGTATTTTACTTCAAGTACTTTTTATTAGGAAGTACTTGTACTTGTACTTGATTAATTTATATCATAATACCTGAACTTTTACTTGATTTGATGAAGTAAATTACTTGAAGTATATTTAAAGTACTTAAAGTATTACAATGTACTGACTTTGATACATTATAGCTCTCAATTCAAATATTAACGGCACTAAGAATGGTAAAATTGCAATTATTTTTAAATACCTTTAATATTATGGGTACTTTAAAAAAACATTGAAATACTGTAAAATACTAGTTTAAAGATTTTTGGAGAATATTTTTTATTTGTTTTTAACGCCACCCAAAGATACCTGTATTTAAAATTTTATTTCACAATCATTATCTCGCCACTTTCATTTTTTCAAGCTCTTCTACCAGCTTTATTTATTTTTTTAAATACGAAAGCAACTTGTTTTAATTAATATTAAAAGGTTTATGACTTTAGGGTACGTGCATTAGTTTAACATACGTTTGATTTTAGAGAAAGAAGAAAAATAATGATTTATTAAAAGGGTAAAACTGCAGGAAATATTGGGTTAATCACTAGTTTTAGTAGGTCATAAGTCATAAGGTTTCAAAATATAAAATAAAAAATGCATTCGAATCGAATTAAAAAATTATATTGGACCTCCAAACCAGAAAATTTTCCAAAAAATAACTTTGCTAAAAAGCTCAATACATACATCACAATACCAGACTTTACAGGTAAGGTAAATCGTTAAATTATTAAAGTACTATTTTCTTTTGCGCTATTACATTTTAGGCTATCATGTAACTTGATGTTATTAAAAAAAATGCTAGTCAAGTAAAACTTCTTTTACTTCCAGTACTTTTATTTACTTCAGTTACTTTGTTTTATTTCAAGTACTTTGTTTTACTTCATGTAAAATCCTTGGGTAGTACTTCAAGTACTTTTTGAGTTTACTTGGAAAAGCAAGTACATTTTAACGAGTTCTTTTACTTGTACTTTTTAAACAATTATAAACTTGGTACTTGTACTTGAAGTACTATTAAGGGGAACTTTGACAGCTCTGACTGACTTTATTTAAAGCGGAACTGGAGTACCGATGTCGAAATCTCAAGTTTTTAAGTTTTTACCGTAATTAGATGTGTATTAAATCCACATTTTAGAAAACTGAAGTTAGAACCACAGAAGTATAGGTAATCCGATACTATATTACCCGGCCACAAAGAAACATCAATCACATTAATATGACATCTGATTATTCATTTGTTTTTAGCCTGTAAAATCAAAGCCATCTTAGCGTGTTGTTTGCATGCGGTGTAAAAATTTTATTTTGACAAAAATAATCATAGGGGCTGACAAAATTTTTCATTTATGGGATTATATTAAGCTTTATATTTAATAATACTTAATTATAACACCCCTCCCCTACATGGTTTTATTAACTTTTGGATAAAAAAGAAAAAAAAATTGCAAAAATGGTAGTTTGAGCTGACTTATACAGACAGGTCCAGTGTAGTAGAAACATAGGCAGGGAACTGATGAATTTACTACTGTCCGCTTCGATCGATAAAGCATCGGCATTAACCGAACGAGATATCAGTTTGTATTATGCTTTCGGACGGGTGTGTTGTATTGTTTAAAGCGCGCTTGAAAATTACGTAAAATAAATTTATGCGGCCTAATCTGTTGAGAAAACAGTTGATACCTAATACCATTATTTATTAATAGGGAATTAAATACCAACAGCTTTATTTATCAGTTCATTAATTGCCAAAGCAAAATAAAAAGTAAGTTCTCTAAACTCAAAACTCATTTCTAAAATTAAAATAGTACGCAATGAAAAAATAAATAATTATAAACATAAAGAATATTCTAAAATGAAATTATAATAAATATTCAAACAAACCTCCTTCTTGCGCAAGGCAATATCCCAAACGATTGTAAAAACCCCGTCTAACGTTTGTTAGCATATTAGGGCTGATAGTTTGAAAAGCTTCTCCGATTTTTATTCGAAGTACTTCTAAATTATTAGCCCTATCATGACCATAAAACTTATTTTTTAAATAACCCCGAAAAAGAAATCATTAGGAGCAAGGTCTGGTGATCTCGCGGGTCACAAAATGGTTCCACGTCCACTAATCAAACGGTTAGGAAACGCATTGTTCAAATATTCTTGAACAATACGTCCATTGTGAGCGGGACAACCATCTTGCTGAAACCAGATACTACCAAATCTTACTTCTAATAAATGGCGAATTGCCGGTACAATTTGTTGTTGTAATAGATCCAAATAAATTGCTGCAGTTAAATTGCCTTCAATAAAAAATGGGTCCATTAAGGTGTTCTCCCACCATAATTTTTGAGGATACTGGGTTCGAACCTCAAAATACCTCTGTAGGTTTTCACGAGACCAATATCAAACTTGAGTTGAATTATGCCGATTTAATAATCGAAAGTTTGATTAATCGGTGAAAACAATCGATCTAAGAAAGTTTTCATCTGTATTTGCCCTTTCCATTATTAATTCGCAAAACTCCATACGTCGAAATTGGTCTTCGGGAAAAATTTCATGTGTTTTTCGGGCCTTGTAGGATCGGAAACCATTTTTTTCTTAAGGACTCTTTTAACTGTAGTAGGCGATGAATCTGTTACCTCAGCAGGTTGTCTACTGGTTGCAGTAAGGTCTTGTTCAGCAGTAACACAAATTAATGCCTCTTTTAATTCCCGTTCTTCATTTACGAGTTCCTGTTTTTTTGTTTTTGGGGAGACACACAACCGTGGGTCTCAAAATTTTGGATAATTCTAAAAATTGTTTTCAGACATGGTATAGGTCTGTTTTCAAATGCTTCGGGAAAAGATTCATGAATTTGTCGATCTGATTTTCCTTATAAATACCATTTTACAATTTGAACCTTTTAACGAAGTTCGTAAACGTCCATTATTATTTATTTTTAGTGAGGAAACAAGTTTCCAAGAGAACTTACCACGTATTTGCAATGGCTGCGGCTGCAAGAAAGCAAATAATATTTAAATTCAAAATTCAATCTTCAAAAACATTCCACATTTTTATCGCATCGTTTTTGCGAGTTTTGTTTCGCTAGCATAAGTCAGGCGAATGTAAGTCAATTCGCCTAAGTGTTTCCTATGTTTCTACTACAGTGGACCTGTCTGTATAAAGTGTGGGAAATCACTGAAAAGGTAATTAAATTTGCGGTCGCCAGGTAATAGTATAATAATAACACAGTTTTATCTATTTAAATAGAGTATTTAAATTTTTTAATAAATTTGATCAGCATCAAATTGCACAACTTTGCCTCAATTTAATCCCATTGATGAGAATCGAATTTGGGACACCCTGTACAGGGTGACACCTTTAGAAATATTTTTGAAATATTGGAAAAATTACAAAAGATAAAGCAAATCTAATGGCGGCTAACTTGATTCGTCTCGGAGAACTAGGGTATTTTTTAAATTTCGACGATTTCAGTACATCTATGTATCTCGGTTGTTAGTAAAGATAGAAAAAAAGTGAGAAGCAAGTGTATGTAGAATTCTACGTAGAACCCAGTGGCATGCTCATTTTTTTTATCGCATAGTTTTAAAAATATATTGCAACGTTGTTTTTTTTTTAAATGGGACACGCTGTATATGAGTCTACTATTCGTTTCAATATAAAATTACCTCATTATTGATACTACATACTTTATATTTATTTCCAAAAAAAATTTATTTGTACAAAAAAGAAAGTAATGAAAAAAATAAAAAAAATAATATTTCATATTTTACAATTAAAACAAATAAAAATTTACTTAATGCTTGTCTTTTGTCCGCATAGTTTTCATAAAATGCGCAGCAATGCCAAATTTACTGTGCCTAGTGTAACAAATCAAATAATGCACAAAAAATGCAAAACTCTGATTTAAACAATTTAGGAAGAGAGGCGTCTACCATAAAAATATAAACTCTATAAACATAATTAAGACGAACAACGTTATTACTCCAGGGATATTTAAATAATAAAAATACCTAAATAAAAGGTATATACCTATATATATATATATATATATATATATATATATATATATATATATATATATATATATATATATATATATATATATATATATATATATATATATATATATATATTTATATATATATATATATATATATATATATATATATATATATATATATATATATAGTTTATGTTTTCCAAAATTTCTGGATTTTCTTGGGGATAAGGTCAGCAATAATAAAACAGTTCTTACTAACATTTCATATAATTTTTTAATACGACGTTTGGCCTGGAAGGCCTTCAAGGTTATATGTTTTTTTTATAATGACAACAAATATCTGCAACAAACATTTTTTTGATTGAAATTTTACCTATATAATATAATAAAATTTAATGTTACCTTAAAATAAGGGTTTCTCACAAAAAAACACTATTATTGTGTGTAATGAACATTCAGAACTTAAAAGTCACAAACAAACACTCAACATTCAACACAAATAAAACAATAAATTTCGTTTCAACTAAATATTTATTTTTTTAATTATCAAATGATAATTAAAAAAAAAATAAATATTAGTTGAAACGAAGACCGTTTATTTATTTATTTGTGTTGATGTTGAGTGTTTGTTTGTGACTTTAAGTTCTGAATGTTCATTACACAACAATAATGAGTGTTTTTGTAGAAGCCCTTATTTAAGGTAACATTAAATTTTATTATATTATATAGGTAAAATTTCAATCAAAAAATGTTTGTATTAGATTGAGTTTCATTATAAAAAAAAAACAAATGTGAAGGCCCTTCCGGCCAACTCGTAATTGACAAAATTATATGAAATTGTTAGTAGCAACTGTTTTTATATATTGCTGACTATCCCAAGAAAATCCAGAAAATTTTGGAAAAGATAAACAATATATCAAGGCAAAGGTCAAAGAAAATAAACAAATAAATATATATATATATATATATATATATATATATATATATATATATATATATATATATATATATATATATATGTATATATATATATATATATATATATATATATATATATATATATATATATATATATATATATATATATATATTTATATAAATATATAAATATATACAGGGTGCCACAGATTCGAGTGCATGCATGGGGATCTCGGAAACCGTAAGAACGAAGTCGGTTAAATATGGAAAGTGGCGCATTAGGTATCTAATAACATGCCCAGTAGAAAGTTGTAAAATTCTGAGTACTTCCGGAGATATCCGAAAAACAAATTGCTGATTTCGTTTTAATTTTTCTAACGTTATTTAAAGAGATATGGAAAAACGACACTTTTTTCGGCCACTTTTTAAGGTCTACAAAACAGCGTTAAGAGATTTTCCGTACGACGTTTCGTTTTCGTTAGACTATGATCAACTTTATTTTTTTAAATGCGGCACTCAATTGTTTATTGCATTTTTTTGAAGCAGTTAAAATCCCAATTACAATGATGTATAACACTTAATATTTTTCCGTTAAATAAACATATTTTCCATAAGAGACAATGAGTAAGACACGGAACGCACATCATTTCTTATAGGGGCGTTCCATATTTGTTAATAAATATTAAGTGTTATACATTTTTGTAATTGGGATAATAAGAGGTTCAAAAAAATTAAATAAAAAACCCAGGTCCGTATTTGAAAAAATAAAGTTGATGATGGTCTAACGAGAACGAAACGTCGTACGGAAAATCTCTTAAAGCTGTTTTGTAGAGCTTAAAAAGTGGCCATAGGAAAGTGTCCTTTGTTTTTCCATATCTCTTTAAATAACGTCAGAAAAAAATAAAAACGAAATCAGCAAATTTCGTTTTTTTCCGGATATCTCCGGAAGTACTCGGAATTTTACAACTTTCTAATCGGCATGTTATTAGGCACCTAAATGCGCAACTTTGCCATAATTTAACCGACTTCGTATCTCTTACGGTTTCCGAGATCCCCATGCATGCACTGTGGCACCCTGTATATATATATATATATATATATATATATATATATATATATATATATATATATATATATATATATATATATATATCTATATATATATATATATATATATATATATATATATATATATATATATATATATATATATATATATATATATATACACTCAGTGGCATAATTAGTGCATTAGCTTGTAATCTTAAAACTGTTAGAAAATTAAAAACAAAACCAAGGTTATTTGTCAATATTCAATCATTATACAAAAAAAACAGATTCCCTTCAAATTAAAATTAATTTAATAACATCAAAATTATGTATTCGGTTGTAAGAGAAAATAAAACTAATAATACACAATAATACAGACGTAGACAAAATATATTTTTTGCTACCTGAGTAGCGTGTATTACCTCCCCTTGCTCTTCTACATTGTTCCACCCTGCGATTCATACTATTGATGAGGTTGATAATGACTTCTTGAGGGATATTTTCCCACTCCTCTAAAATGGCATTTCGAAGTTGGTCAGTTGTCTCTAGTGGAATATTTCGGTTATTTAACCTTCTGGAAATGTAGCTCCAGACATGCTCTATTGGATTCATGTCTGGAGAATTCGGCGGCCAATCCATTCGCTCAATTCCTTCTTCCTCTAGTGCATTTTGAAGAGCCACAGTTCTATGTGGGGGAGCATTATCTCCCATAAACACAAATTGTTCAACAATGGCGCCAAATTCAGTCTATGCTGAAGTCCTGTTGGTCTCCAAACACGAATACGACAGTCATCGTTTAGTAGGCAAAAACGGCTTTCATCGGAAAACATTGTGTTATGCTACTGGTGCTGGTCCCAGTCTTGCTCTATGCTGAGCAATTAACTTGGGTACCCACAGGGGACGCCTGCACCGTTAACCACCACTTCGAAGACGCCGACGTACCGTACGATTCAATAAATGGATCCCATGTGTTCTTTGAAAGTGCCTTATATACACACCGACAGTTTGGAATGGGTTTCTACGAGCATATTGCAATAAATAACGGTCTTGATTTGCTGTTGTAGCCCTCCTACGTCCACTCCTGGGTAATTCGTGAACATGGCCATGCTCAACATACCGGGCAATCACTCTTGACACTGTACTTTGAATGAATCCCAACTCTCTAGCGATACGCCACTGACTCCAACCCTTATTTTTAATTACCAAATATTTTTAATTCACCTAATAAATATAGATTTAAAAAACAAATAATGAATATTAACAAAAATTAATTTTTTGTCTCACTGTAGAATTTACAAAATGTTACTCATCATGTTTTTTCGCCTGGACCCTTTATATTAAAAATTGTAAAAGTAAAATGAGATGAGCACAAAAAATAAGAACCATTTTTGTATTTTTGACACAACGTCTAGTGGCTGGATTACCACTTTAATAATCAATACCTTTCGACATTCTATCGCTTTTTAACAAGTTGATGTACACTAAAGAAAAATGAAGAAGGTCCATTCGGAAATTCTCGCCATATGAAACTGCAAAAAATTGTTGTGAACATACTAAAAATGTTCTATAAAAACACAAAAAGGCTTTTTTCTAAAATCGTTTAAAAATATTGACATTCTAAAAGCATTTTCACGGCTTAAAAACTGGCGTTAGATGTTTAGTAACAAAAAAAACTGACAACTGTTGTATATATCTACCTAATATTTTAAATAATATATTATTTAATATTATAAATTTATCCCTTATTACCGTATAGCTCCTGTAGTCGTCCGGGAATGTATTATTGTTCGTACTAAGTACACAACTTACTATTCTGACTTATCAAAAATTATTTGATTACAAAATTTTTTAGGTAATTGTTAATCAATGGTTTTTTCTTAACAAAAATAAACCTTAAGTCGTTCGTTATAAAGTTCTGATGAGTAACTACGGGAGCAAATTTACTAATCAAGAGCATGTGCTTAAAAAATAATATTAAAAAAAATGATGATTTTTACAAATATTTTTAAGATACACCTAAATGCAATATATGAGCAAACAAGATCCTTAAAATCTTTAGAAAAAGTTAAGTCACCAGTTTAAACTCATAAAATAAATCACAGAACATAAAAAATTATTTAATAACCGTTTGAGTTTATAGTAAATATTTTGCATTTTAGGAAATCTATTTTTTTTAGAACCATGTATGTAATGTTAATATTACTAACCCATTAAAGTATTACATTACCTACCTTTACTTCCCACCTTTATTTTCCACAGTAATTTCTCGCCATTTTAAATTAAAAAATGTAAACTAAAGAAAAAATCGTGCAAATGTAAATTTTTAAAATTTTTAATGGGTAATAAAGCATTACAAAATTACAGATAAATTAAAATACATTAAACTATTTAATAAAATTGTTTCCCACGTTTCAGAATGTCGCATTTTTCTTTAATTTCCAGCATTGTTCTTAACATACTATATGGACAACTTCAACATAATGGACTGTATAATGGTTTAAATAACTTTTATTTAATTAAAGTGACAAATAATGTGATAAACTTATAAAACTTATGCAGAGCACAACATCCTTAACTTAACTTTATCGCCATGTCATTCGAAGAGGTCCCACGCGCGACGTTGCCATACTTCGTTTATTTTTAAAGTTTTTCCTGTTCATACTCCCCCCCTTGGACACTCTCAGTGTTCAAGTTCACATCTTCATGTCCTATGGCTGCTTCATCGTCCGCTGAGGCAAAGGCAAACAACAAAT
>JAHBCN010022240.1:0-13421 GCA_019359885.1 Listronotus oregonensis
CAACATAAATCCCCCAAAATTAAATTTTTTTAAAAAACTGTATTTCAAATCTTGCGTTGCTAGATTTTAAAAAGGGGTTTTTTAAATGTGTTTTTTGGGGAAAAATAACCTCAAGCGATTTTTTAAAAAAACCCCCTTAGGGTAATCTCAAGGATAAAAAAAATTATGAAGATTGTGCAATTAGAACTTTTACCATAAATGCAAGTAAAATGTCCCCCGGACCTAAAAAACAACATATTTTAGTTGAAAATAAGATTTTAATTGTTTTCCCTTCTTTTAAGACCTTAATAGGCAGACGTTTAAAAAATTTTTCCCCCAAAAAATTTACAAAAATCAATGTGTAGCGGAGTCACCTTCCCCAAAAAAAAATGTTAAAACCTCGGAACCCAGCGACTGTGTATGAAATTTAAAATAAACTATTGAACTTAATAGTTTATATCCTCTATAAAAATGTTTACCCCTCAAAAATTCCCTTTTTTTTCCCGGGGGGTTGAATTGCACCCCTTGGGGGGGGTGGAATTTTTTTATCAAAAATAAGTACGGAAGTGGATAGATTAACTTATTCTAAGCAATTTTTTTGTTTAAAAATTTTTTTTTTTTTTCCGAAAGGCATTACTTTTCGAGTTATTCGCAATTGAAAATGTCAATTTTTCAACCAAAAAAGAACTTTTTTTCGGGGGGGTTTTTTCGCAAATAACTTAAAAAAAGTAATTTTTTTTAAAAAAAAAATATCATTCCCCCAAAAAATGTAGTTTAAAAAAAAGAACAACAATGGTAAACATGATGTCCATAAACCCAATACAAACAGGTTATAGCCTGTTAAAGGGTTTGGGTTTTTTAAAATTCGTCAAATGCAAACATTAAAAGTTTCAACGTAAAAAAACCCAAAAAAAACGATACATTTTTCGGGAAAAGCTCATTATACCTTTTTTGAAGTACAAAAAAAAGCCCTTTTTTTTTTTTTTAAAATTCTCTGGCGCTAAAATTAAGCAAGTTATGGCCAAAATAAAGTTGATCTTTTTTTTTGGATGAAAAAAATTTAAAAATTTTTTTCCCCCTAATTACCACCCCATTTGAAAATAATATTTGTCACCTTACAATTTTTTCATGTATTTGTAATATTTTAGGAAGTTTGACTGGTTTAAAGTGCTTTTTTAAAAAAAAAATGAGCTCAAAGTGAAAAAAAAATTTTTTTTTAATTTTGAAAAAAATAGCCTTATCTTTAAAATAACTAAAAAACCCTTAATGATGTGTAAAATTTTGTAGAATAAAAAATTTGGGGGGGTTTTTTTCTTTACCAAAAATGTTCTTTTTATTTTTTTTTTTACATCATTGGGGTTTTTGAGATTTTTAAAAAAAAGGCTATTTTTTTCCCCAAAAACAAAAAATGTGGGGGAAAAAAAGGCCTCTGTCTCCGTAAGACGCCTTCCGTACGGCTAACAATGGGAAAAAAAAAATTTTTTTTTGCCCCTTTTTTTTTGCCCCGGACGAAATTAAAAAAACGGGCTTGGTTAGGTTCTAGCCATTGCTAAAGACTTATTTTTAAAAATTTTATGATTTTAGCTCAAGCCATAATTTTTTAATTTGGGGGGGACAGACAAATAAAATATACCTACCTACATAAAAAATTTTTTCCACATTAGCAAATTATATAAAAAGGGTTACAAAAATGCCTCTTTCCGTTAAGCTAAATTTTTTTTTTAAAAATATGCATTTTTAAAACCCGGGCAAACTTCCTGAGCATATTACAAATACAAAAAAAAAATGAATTAAAAAAATGACAAAGATTATTTTCAATTAGGGTGGTAAGGGGGTTTATTTTTTTTTTTTATTAAAAAAAAAGAGATCAACTTTTTTTTTTGGCCATAACTCTTTTAATTTTTTGGTAAAAGACTTTTGTAAGAAACAAAAATAAAGGTTTTTTTAAATCTTCAAAAAAGGGGGTTTTGAAATTTTTTCCCAAAAAAAAAGTTTTTTTTTTATATTACGTTAAAACTTTTTGTTTTGGGGGTTTTACGAATGAACCAACCTTCAACAGGCTTTAATTTTCCTTTTTTTGGGTCCATGGACATCATAAGCCCCCCCTTCTAGGTGTTTTTTTTTAAACTACATTTTTGGTAAAAAATGATATTTTTTTAAAAAATTTTTTTTCAAAAAATTTGCGAAAAACCCCCTTTTTTTTTTTTTTTTTTTTTTTAGTTGAAAATTGACATTTTTTAATTGCCTTTCGAAAAAAGCCTTTCGAAAAAAACTTTGGGAAAAAAAATTGCTTAAATTAGTCAATCTATCCACTTCCGTACTTATTTTTTTGAAAAAAAATTTCCCCCCCCCGGGGAAAAACGGCAATTTTTTAAAAATTTAAAAATTTTTTAAAGGGTTTCTATTAAGTTAAAAAAATTTATTTTAAATTGTATACAGAGTCGCGGGGTTTCCCAAAAGGGAATAATCTAAGGCAGGGGTCTCCAAACTTTCCAGCCTTAGGGCCATACTGATTACTCCAGTAAGTTCCGGGGGGCCCAAAAACCCTATTATCTTTGGGGCCCGGGGGAAAAAATGAAAAAATTACTGATAAAAAAAAAGTCCGAAAAAGTACACAACTTTTAAAAAACTGCAAATCGGAAAAATCCGCAAAACGGCAACACTGCATATTATTAATTTTTCCCGTCATTATCTGTAATTTCTAGATTAGTCGTAGAGTACAGCCTGAGGAGTAACGGGGCCAAAACTTTGGACACAAGCGGAAATAGGTAGTACCTTCTATCGCTAACAGATGGCGCTAATAGCACGTACAGAAAATCTCGTTGGTTCAAAAATTCTGGTGCTTCCCCCTTCTAGATGGCAGTAATTGGAATATATAAAAAAGGCTAGTGGCGAAAACCCCAAAAATCAGTTCCCCATGACACTGTTTTTAAAAAAAAATTTGCATACCTCCTTAAAACGTTTTTTGTGCGTGTTTAAGTTTAAGACATTTTTATAACAGTATTTTGATTTGAATTGTTGCTTTTTTTAAATTTTTGTAGTAGGGAAAAAAAAAGCGAAAAATTGATAGTGAATCCCAAAAATTTAAAAAAAATTTTTGTATTTCGTAATTGAGTCCAGTAACAAGGCGCTATGTTTGATTTGCAATGAAAGCATAGCCGTTCTAAAAAAAATAAAACATTAAACGTCATTATGAAACAAAACTTTTTAAAAACTCAAAATATCAGGAAGTTTGCGGACAAAAAAATTTGAAGCTATGCAGCGCGGATTGAAATCGCAGCAATCTTCATTTACAAAACCAAAACTGAACAAGAGGCGCAACTCGTGCCAGTTTTTTGTGTGGCTCTTGAAATTGCAAAACGTGGAAAACCATTCACCGATGGAGAAATGATCAAAGAATGCATAATTGCAGTAGGAAAAAAAAATCCCCCCTGAAAAGGAAAATTTTTTTTAAAAACTGTCAGTATTTCAGCAAACACTGTGGCTCAAAGGGGGGGGAAAACATCGCTGAAAATATATCCCCCAACTGTTCGAAAAAAAGGACATTTTGATGGTTTTTTTTGGGCCCTTTGGGAAAAAAAGGGTCAACGGATGTTTTAAAAACTGCTCGGGTGTTGATTTATATTCGAGGAGTAAAAAAAACCCTATGAAGTGCACGAAGAACTTCTTGAAAAGTATAGTATTCATGGCACAACTACTGGTAAAAAATTTTTTTTAAAAGGGGAATTTAAAGGGGGCCATTAATCAAAAAACCTTCGATGGAAAAACTTGAAATGTATTACAACTGATGGAGGCAAAAACATGAGTGGGAAAGAAAAAGGGGGGTGGTCGCTTTTGTGTCAAAGGCTGTAGAAAATGAGGTTTGGTTCAAAACCATTAGTCTTACATTGTATCATTCATCAACGGTTTTTTGTGCGGAAAATGTTTGGATATGTCTGACTTTTAAAAAAACCAGTCATATCAATTTTTAAAATTTTTATCAATCTTTTGGGCTGAATCACCGACAATTCCGACAATTTTTTTAAAGGGGGTTTGGGGAAAACTGATTTACCTTATCTTCTCCCCGTACGCTGGCTTATTTTGGGGGAACCCCCTTTTCCCCGGCGTTTTTGAACTTCGAGCAGTGATCGAAATTTTTTTGAATGAAAAGCATCGCCCTCTTACTGAATTACAAAACAACGCATGGCTGGGGAAAATTAGCATTCTATGTTGATTTGAAAAACATGTGAACAACTGAATTTGGGATTGAAAAGGGGAAAACCAGCATCTTCCTGATTTATACACTAATATCAAATCATTCCGGAAGAAATTGAGACTGTTTCAATCACAACTACGAAGTAAATTTTTTTTACATTTTAAAACATGTGAAATATTAAACCACACTACTGAGACTGATTTTTCCCCATCATTTTGCAATCGAAACTTTGAGTGCTTTGAAGAAAAATTTTTTTATTTTTGTTTCTCGGACTTTGATGCCATTGCGAATAAAATTTAAAAATTTTTTTAAAATTTCCCTTTTTATACTGACATTAAAACCCCCCAGCCCCGGAACTTCAAATGGAAATGAAAAAACTAAAAAAGCAGTGATATAATTAAGAACAAATATCAAAACTCATCTTTTTTGGGAAATTTTTTAAAGTCTTCCCCCTGACACAATTTGATAATTTGCATAAATTTGCTCGTGGTCTGTTTTCTGTTTTTTGGGGGAAATTATTTGTGTGGAAAACCTTCTCCAAAATGAAGTACACAAAAAATGTTTACAGATCAAATTAAAGATGGATCTTAAATCTCTTTTAATAATTGGGTTTTTAAAAAAAAAATTTAATTTTCCCCCAAATTCAAACTATTGTCAGGGGAAAATCTCAATTACATAAATCTCATTAGTATTTCATATGTCATTATGTTTGTTATAAGTTATGTGATTATTTAAAATGTATAAAATGTTAGTTGGATTCATTTCCCCAAAAAATTTTTTAGTTAAATACTGGTTAAATTTTCTGCATATTATACATGTCTTTACTCATTACAATTCTGTGTTTCTTTTTCCCCAAAAAATCACAAAAACAATAACAATAAGCCTACAAGAATGTTATGAGTTAAGGAATTTTTAAAAGACCATATCAATGTAGATGTCATATTAATAATTATTCAACATAAAAAAATTTTTAAAACTTCAGTAAACTAAATTTAATTTTTCTATAAAAATTTTTTTTCTCTAAAAGGGGTTTTTAAGATGCTAGCTCTCCGCGGGCCCCGGGGGAAAAAAAAGTCCGCGGGCCGGTTGGCCCTCGGGCCGTAGTTTGGAGACCCCTGATCTAAGGGGGGGCCGCTAGTGGAAAAAATTAAAAATCTTTGGTAAAAATTTTGGGGAAAAAAAAAAAAGAAATATTTAAAATGGCGGATTTTTTTCATTTATAAACCAATCTGCCTCAGATTTGGGATATAAGGATTTTAGAGGGGAAGGTCAAAATTTGGAAATTAAGAATCTTGGGTGAACATTTAGAAATATGGAAAAAACGTTTTAAAATGCCGGAATTTGACATTTGTCTCAAATTAGAAATATAAGGGGAAAAAATTCTGACTCCCCTGCCGGGGCCCCCCTTTTCACCAAAAAACCCAAAAAAGGGGCCCCCCCTTATTAAAAAGCTTAAGTTAATTAAAAAAAAATTTTTTTTTTGTTGAGATATAGGGGGGAAAAAAACTTAAAGGGGACTTGGGCTCGACCAGCTCATTTGTAAAAAATTTAAATCAATTTATTGAAATATCATCTTTAAAGTATTTAAATGAAGAAATTTTAATTTATGAGAATTCTCGTATTTGTTTTAAATCTGATAGTTTTTTTTCTAAAAAAAGTGCCATGAAGTTATCTGGTGTTAATGTATTAAAAAATTTTTCCCAAAAGGTTTATTGTAGTTTTTTTTTTAAAGTTGTACAAATACGATTTAATAGTAGTAATAATATTATTTTGTGTTTCAAACCAGTTCCGTTTTTTTTTTTTAGGAATTTGACATATGTTGGTATGTTTACGTTGGATTCCTTGTATAAAAAAATAGGTCTTTCTTGCGTAATATTATTTTTTTAATTTTAAAAAAAAAATTTTTTATTTGGTTCCCCAAAAAAAACAAACTAATTGTTATTGGGGGAAAAAAATATTTCAGAATATACAGGGGGGCCACAGATTCGAGTGCATGCATGGGGGGTTTTCGGAAACCGCAAGAGATACGAAGTCGATTAAATTATGGCAGAACTTGTGTTTGCGTAACTAACTAAGTCCACTTTAGAAAGTTGCAAAATTCCGGTACTTCCGGAGATATTCCCGGGGAAAAAAAGGAAATTTGCCGATTTTTTTTTTTTTTTCTGACGTTTTTTTTAAAAAGTATGGAAAAACAAAAGACACTTTCTTTTGGCCACTTTTTAACCCCTACAGAACACCCGGGGTTTTGAGGGGGTTTTGTTAAACCATCCTAATTTTTTTTTTAAAAACGGCACTCAATATTTATTGCTTTTTTTAAAACAGTTATAACCCCCAAATTTCAATGATTTAAAACAATTAATATTTTTCTTTTTTAAAAAAACTTTTTTCTTTAAAAACAATGAGTTAGAAAAAAAGGGGAAGCACATCATTTCTTATAGGGGGGTACCATATTTGTTAATAAATATTAAATGTTATACATTTTTGTTTTTGGGGAAATAATAAGGGGTTTAAAAAAAAATAAAAAACCCAGGTCTGATTTAAAAAAATAAAGTTGATGGGTTTTTAAAAGAAAACAAAAAGTCGCACAAAAGGGAAATTTGGGGGGAAAAACCCCGGCCCCTAAATCAAATCCCCTTCGCAATTAAGGCCTATTCGGGGAAAAAAATTTTATTATCTAGTTCCCCGGGTATAATAAACAATCACCCTTTTTTTTTTTTGTCTTGTCACTTGCAGAAATATTTTAGTTAAAAAACTGATGTTCGTGGAGACTATTTCATTGTGATTCAAAAGCGCCTGTGAAAATTAGTAATTTATATTCAGTTTTTCGGCAAAGTGTGGGTAAAAATTTTTTTTAAAAAAAGGGTAATTTGGGGGAGCCTATTGCTGGTGGTAAAGTGGGAATATTAAAAATAATATTTATTTAAAATATTTCTTTATTTTTTTATACTCGTGTTCTGAAAAGTTAAAAATTTTTTTTTTTTTAATTTAAAAATTTTTTTTCACTTTTTGCTAAAGAAAAAAAGTTTTTTTTTCCCCCCGTAATTTCCCTTTTTTAAAAATTTTTTTTATTTTTAAAATCCGGGGATTTTTTGCTATAATTTATCTTATTGAAAAAATTTTTTTAAAAAATTTTTTATGGCCCGGGTTTTAAAAATTTTTAAAAAATTTTTGGGTTTTCCCAAAAACATAAAAAAAATAATTTTCCCCCTTTTAAAAAGGTTTAAAAAATTTTTTTAAAAAAAAAAACCCCAAATTTTTTTTTAAAAAAATTAAATAGGGGGAAAAAAAAAATTTTTTGGGGGTTTAAAATTCAATTGGCGAAATTTTTTTTGGGAAAAAAATTTTTTAAAATTTTTGGGTTTTAAAATTTTTAAAAAAAAATTTAAAAAGGAAACGAAAAAATTTTTTCCCCATTAGCAAAAAAAAAATTTTTTAATAAAATAAAAATTATTTTTTAAAAAATTCATTAAATTCTTCAAGCTACGGCCCCAAAATTTTTTGGAAGATTTTCTAATGAAATTTTTTAAGTACCATTGATTTCAAAGTATTTAAACTGTACAAATATTATAAAGAGGAAAGATTTGATTGTTTGTTTGAATTGAATAGGCTCCGAAACTACTGGATCGATTTAAAAAATTCTTTTACCATTAGAATCCTACATTATCCCGATGAACAAGGCTATTGCTAGTAATAAAATAATTAACAAAATTACAACTTTTTTTTTCAGGGTCTGCAACAAAATCTGCTTTTTTTAAAAAAACCAACTTGTCAATTGGTTAAGAATTTGCCCCGAAAAAAGGGGAAAAAATGGAGCAGTGTCGTTTTTTTGGCAAAAAAAGTGACCTCTACCATCGAGTTGAACGCTTGTCAGAAGAGTCTTCAAAAGTCTTATATAAATTCATCGAGAAATATGACACAAAATGGTCAACAGCACCCAAAAAAATTTTTAAAATAAAAATCGGGGGTTGGTTAAATATTGATTTGGGGGTTTTCTTCGTCAATGAATGAAGCTCAACCAGCCAAAATGCGGGATACAATTTCCCCTCGAGGGGGGGGGCCATTCACTGGTTTTTTTGATTTGAGTGAACGATAAAAAAAAAGAAGAACTGAACCTTGCGAGCAGATCGAAGCCCGGAAGAACAAAAAATTTGCTGCTCAAATGAATTTTTTGGTCCGAAGGTAAACTGGATGAAGCAGATGTGTTAAATAATGTTGCATTCTCAACACCAACCCGTGCATCAAAATATAAAAAATCTCTTCAAAAAGAATGTGAAATACCTTTTTTTGCGGACGAAGCCTTATGCTTTTTTTTAGAGGCTAAATTAAAAAAATTTTTTAATATAATCTAATAAGAAATTCGGCAAAAAGCCATAAGCCCCAAATCTTTATCCTAATTATGAGTCCGTAACTGCCGCAAAAAAAAAAATGCTACCCAGAAAACCTAAAAATTTCTGAAGATGTAGCGGGGAAAATTTCCTTTTTAAAGTTTGCTGGATCATACATTTTTAAAAGGGGTTTTTTAAGCCCCCAAAAGGGGTTTTTAAAATTTTTTAAAACCCAAAAAAAAATTATAATAATTTACATTTAATTTGCAAAGGGGGGGGTGACGGGAGTTCTGGGGTGAGTCAATACAAACAGCAGTTTGTAGAGCCCCAAAATTTTTCCAAAATGCTAATATCTTTTTAACATCAATGGTGCCAACCCCGCTCATTAACGGGGACCCGAAATAAAAATTTTTAAACCCCCCTTTTTTTAGACCTCTTGGGGCCCCGTTTAGGCACGAAACAACAGAGCTATCAGTGAAAAAGCAATATTTTGACCAACAAATTTCAGATTTGCAACCAACAAAGCTTGATATTCAAGGAAACGTGTATTTTTTAAAAAACATTTTATATTTTTTTAAAGATAGATGGCAAATTTTTGTAATGCCGTAACGAAAAAAAATTCAACTCAGAGATGCTATTTGTGTAATCTAACATCCAAAAGGAAATTTTTTAAAAAAATCGGGAAAATTTTAAAACAGGAAATTACTGACGAATCTAGATATCAATTTGGTTTGTCATCTTTACATGCTTGGATTCGTTTTTGGGTTTGCCCATCTATCTTATAAATGGAATTTAAGCAATGGCAAGCGCGGGGGAAAGGGGAAAAAAAAAAAAAAAATTGAAAAACCAAAAAAAAAAATTTAAAAAATTTTTTTTTAAAAAATGGGACTATTGGTTGATAAACCAAAACCGGGTTTTTTGGGAAATACTAAGGGGGGGGAACATTTCTCGCCGTTTTTTGAGAATGCTGCAAAATCTTATAAAATTACAGGCATTGATCAAGATTTGATATTTAGATTAAAATTTTAAATTTTTTTAACAATTTCTAGTGGTTTTCATATAAAAATTGATAGTTTAAGGACACTGCCCCTGAGAGGGCCCAAAAAAAATTTGTAGAATTTTATCCTTAAGCAATATGAACTTCCGCCCCAAAAAAACTTAATGCACAGTTCTGATATAATATCATATTTTATGGTTCCAATTGGGAAACTTTTCGAGGAACCCCGGGGGAAACAAGAAACAAAGGGTTTTAAAAAATTCAGAGAATTTCATGCACGGAAGTTTTCAAGAAAACAAAACATGGAGGATATATTTTTTTAATCTTTTAATATTTTCCCCGACCCTTTTTAAACCCCCAAAATTTTTAAAAAATCATCTGCAAAAAAACTTAAACAGTACCCTTCAAAAGTTTTGGCATTTTTTGATAAACCCAAACAGTTTCTGCTGATGAAAGTGATAGTGAAGATATTGATTGATTTTAATTATTAAAAAGGTTTTTTTTTAAAAATTATTGTTAATTTGGGGGCTGTATATACTTTACATACTTAAATATATTACTCTTAACATGTTTTTTTTTAAATTTTCTCTTTTTTTTAAAAACAAAAGTTAGTTATAAAATTTAGAACAAAAACAAACAAATCACAACTTTTTTTAATTTATAATAAGCAATTTTATTAACCTCAGGTATTCAAAAGTCTTGTCATTTTGGTTTTTTTAAAAAATTTTTTTAGTAAAAAAACTTTTTTTTTCAGCGCAGATTGAAGTCGGATTGAGGCACTCAACAGTAAAAGGCAAGTCAATTTGGAAAAAATGCAGGATTAACTATCTCAATTTTCCCCCCCAAATTTTTTAAAATGGTTTACCCTCTCTCTCTGTTAATTCCTCAATCCAACTTCAATTCGAGCCGAAATAAACGCTCTTATTATGAATTTTAAACTCTTAAATGCTTAAATTGTTAAAATAATAACAGTCTAATAATAATAAAATAACATTTTTCATAGGTTTTTTTTTTTTGGGGGAAAAAAGGGACCACACCCTTTTGTAATGCAATAAATAAACCCAAGGGGGGGGGGGGGGTTTAAAAAATGTTTAAATGAACGTGTTACCCCTTTTTTTTTTAAAATTTTTTTTACGATTAAACATGTTTGTGATTCAAAAGAAAAAAATACTATTTATGGCCCGGGGGTTTTCCCCCATTTTCGCCTGTTTCGTGAAAATCTCTCAACCCCCTTTTTTAAAGCTTAAAAAAAAGGGCCCTAAGAAAGTGTCTTTTGTTTTTTTCCCCCTCTCTTTAAATAACGTCAGAAAAAAATAAAAACAAAAACGGCAAATTTCGTTTTTTTTTTTTTTTTTTCGAAAGTACTCGGGGGGTTTTCCTTTTTTAAAGTGGACATGGTTAGTTACGCAAATACACAACTTTGCCATAATTTAACCGACTTCGAAAAACTTACGGTTTCCGAGATTCCCATGCATGCACTCGAATCTGTGGCCCCCTGTATAAAGGTCTCCCAAAAAAAAATAACCAGGGACTAAATAATAAAAAAGGGGGACCGGCACTTTTTTTTTTTTTTATGGTTTTTTTTTTTATACTAGTATTATTAATAGCCTCCGAAATTACTGGACCGATTTAAAAAAAATTTTTTTACCATTAAACCCTACATTACCCCCGATGAACATGGGCGATAGAATATTTTCAAAAACGTTAGGGAAATTTTTCTGCAAGAATGGGGAAAAACAGCCAAAACCCCCGGGAGTCCACACGGGTGAAGCCTAAAGGGGGAAATTTTAGTATAAAATAAAAAAAAAAAATGATAACTTTCTCATATCACTAGATAAAATGGCGTAAAGATAAATAGACATTTAAAAATATTTAAATTTAGTCGTTGTCTTTTTTTTTTTCCACACATAAATAAAAATAGTTTTTTAAAAAATTAAATAAGTAACAACGGATATTTTTACAATTAATTTTATATTTTTTTCCCAAAACCATTCGTACTTAGATTTTGAGCCAGATTTTTTTTTTCCTGGTTTTGATTACTTCGAAAATTTAACTCTTTTTTTAAAATCCGGGCCGCTCATTCATTAAATATTTAGTTTTTTGAGTTTTGTAGTTTTTTTTTTTCCCTATTTCCATATATTTCCCCAAAAAAATTTTTATATATTTTTCCCGGGGGAAAATTTTCCCAAAAATTTATATGTTAGGATTAAATATCGCTTTCCGGCCCTTTAACCTAGACCAAAAACCCCCCTGGACCTTTCCCCAAAAATTTTTAGAATGCGTCTAGCATACAAACAAGCCGTCCAAAAAAAAGATTTTGTGCGTGTTTCAAAATAAAAAGCCGCTTTGCTAACCAGAATAACCATGACCGACTAGAACTTAGGGCTTTTGGGTTTTTCTTAATTAATTGTAAAAGTTATAAACCAAATTTTAACAACGTATTAAAAAAAACCCCGGGGGGAAAATATAATTAAAATTTAAAAAAAAATTAAAATTCCCCCTATTGAAAATTATAAAAACTTTGTTAATAACTTCTATGTAGGGATAATTTAGACAAAAAAAAAAACCCTAATTTCCTTTTTTTTACCGACTAGAACTTGGGTTTTTTTTGAATTTTTTAAAATTATCCCTACATAAAGTTATTAACAAATTTTTAAAATTTTTTGATATAAAAAGAAGTTATAATTTTTTTTTAAATGTGTAATAATTTTTTCCCCCCGGGTTTTTTCTAAACTTTATTAAAATTTGGTTTATAACTTTTACAATTAATTAATACAGATTCAAAAGCCCAAATTTCCCCAGTCGGTCATGGGGGATTCTGGTTAGCAAAGCGGTTTTTTTTTTTTGAAACACGCCAAAATCTGTTTTTAGACGGCTTGTTTGTTTTTAAAAATTTTTAAATTTGCAAAAAGGCCCCGAACGCGTTTTTTTCCCCAAAGGGCCCGGGAAAAACTTTTCTGAACATTCAATATGCTGTCGACCAGAACGCGTTTTGGCCTTTTTTTTCCTTTGGGCCCCAAATCGGTGTTTGATCCCCTTTTTCACTACTGCAAAAAATTTTAAAAAAACAAAAAAAATGTTTAATTTTTTAGTGATTTATGGAGGGCTGTATTTCTGTAAAAAATGGTCTATAGAGATCGTAAAAAAAAAAATTTAAAAAAATTTAAAAACTCTAGTTTTTTTTACCTTTTGGCCACAAATTTTAAGAGCGACAGTTATTGAGTAATTCAAAGGAATAACACAAAAAAAATGTAATATTTTTGCGTTTTTTTTGGGGGTTTTTGGGCTTATTTTTTTTTTTGTAAAATTATGTTAAGAAAAAGATGGCCTTTCATTCAGCTTGACTCTTTTTTTTTTTTTTTTTCGATGATTTATGCCGGAAATATCCGACTTTAAATCAAAAGGTTTTTTTAAACCCTCGATATCTCAGCAACCAATCATCGGACAGGGGGGAAAAAAAAAGGGGAATTTAAAAATCTGCAATAAGTTTCCTACAAAAAAAGGCTTGTGGCCGTTGTAAAAAAATTTTTTTTTTCCCCAGTTAAAAAAAAAAAAAAAAGTAAATTTTTTTTCCCCTTTTTCCCCCTTCCCCTTTTTTTTTCGAATATTGATAAGGAGTCTAATGTTTTCCAAATTTTTTTTCCCCAATCCTGCAAATCGGCAGATCGATCGATCAAATGGTTTTCTAAACCGTTTGGTCAAAATTTTAAAAAAATTAAAAAGGGGGAAAATTTACATTTCTGAGTAACCCTCGTAAAAATGAAAAATTGCGTTTTTTTTTAAAATTTTTTCACTAGTGGGCATCTTTTTTTTTGAATTTGGAAATTTAAAAAAAAAAATTTTTTTAAAAATTACCTTTTTGAAAAAAATCTTAAATTTTGATTTTTTTTTTAACCACCGGCATTTCCATGACCCCCAAAAAAAA
>JAHBCN010022241.1:0-13564 GCA_019359885.1 Listronotus oregonensis
AAAAAAACAACACAATTATAAAAAAAAATAAATACTTTACAAACATAAAACTAGATTTTTATACATTTCATGTATTTTTACCGCCTTTAAATGCAATCATTTTTTTTATTACACAAAATAAGGTTAAAAAATAATTTTTGGCCATATTAAGATATTTTTAATCAGAACTCAACAGATTTTTTAACTTTTTTATAACCAAAAATTTTTTCTAACATATATTTTTTTTCATATTTACTGGTAAAAATATTAACTAAAAATATTAACTAAAAATGTTTAAAACAAAATGACACATAATATACGACCAAAAACATAGTTGTGTAGTTATTATTATTATTTTAAAAGCTAACAGGCCATCCACGAAAATTTTCGATTTCAAAAGAGCCTTGCTCGACGTAAATGGTTCGGAACTATAATTTTTCATTTTCTTCTTATGGAAAAGTAATATGAAAGAGACAAGCGCAATATAAGATATTGGAAAATTTTGTAAGAAAACAGGGGGCTAACTTTAAGGGAGAAGGTAGATAGAACATAGTAAAACGAAATATGATTTTAATGCATTTTGCTTATAAACCGAATTTTTAAATTTTATTATGACTGCTATCATATTTTAAATCTTTGTTTCTACAAAGTTACTTTTGTCGAGTCCTTTCGACGTGCTTACGTTCGCAACGATCTGACTTGTGCTAGTTTCTAATCTTAAAAAGGTAGGTCTGATATCTTTGGCTTAACTTAACTTTCTTTACAATTTTACATCAAGTAATCGTCCTTGGAGATTTTAATGTTAACAATAAGAAGTGGTTTGGTACTATAAAAACTGACACACATGGCAGAGCAGCCGAAACCTCCGCAATCAGTAACTCTTTCCAACTAATTACGGAACCTACCTATTTCCTAGGATTTCCACCATAATTTTTTCCCCCCGATATCTTAGTCTTACTTTAACCCCTAACTCTACCAAGCATCGGTTACTGCCCCTGTCGGTCGCTAAGATCATGGCTTGGTCACTGGATCACTGTATCATACCCTATACATTCTGAGGCAACTGAATGCATGCTTCCACCCACCGTGTGGTTCTACAAGTCGGCCGACTGGGATAGTCTAAGAGATTTCTTTGGCACCTTTCCTTGGGATCCTACCTGCTTTTCCACTTACAATCCTTCCGAAATTTGTAAACATCTTACCGAAACAATTCAACCTGGCATTGAGATCTATATTTTTCGTAACAAAAAGAAACCCAAACCTTTAAATTACAAACCATGGTTTTTTAAATTCTGTAAATAAATCATACTTTTAAAAATCCAAGCCCACAAAATGTTTTTTTAAAACCCTTATTTTAAACATCGACAAGCTAGCATTCAGGCAAGAGATCAGTATAATCAAACTATCTTAAAAGCCAAGGACCGTTTTAACAATCAGATAAAAGATAAAGTTAGCTCTTCCTCGAATGGCAGTAAATCTTTTTTTTTCCACGAACATTAGTAAAAACCTTTGCATAAACTCTTTTTCACTTTTAATCTTTAAAGATGGACTGTTTCTGTCTCTAAAGGAAAAGCCTAACTATTTGCCAAATAATTTGCCGCCAATTCTACCTTTTGGAAGAGGAAGAATAACTGGAGAATCAGTTATTCTTCCTCTTCCAAAAGTTGCCACTGTTCCTCATAAAATGTCCAATATAATTTTTAAAGTCAAACACATCGGGCATATCCTTTCTTTCTTAACACCATAAAACATCTGGGTTGGATGGCATACCAGCAATAGTCTTAAAAAAAAATGTTTTCCCGGGCCTCTTACGAGACCGGCATTTTTGAAGAGAGCTGGAAAGCTGCATGTATGCAACCTGTCCCTAAAAAAGGATACAAAACCCTTCCTTCTAACTGCAACTGTAGATTCTTTACATTATAAGGTAATGTAAAAATTTATTGATTCCCAAATTCTTAAATAATCTTTAGTAGAATGTGATTTTGTTTTAACTTTTAATAAAATGCCTCTACATCTTTAATAAAAAGAGTCTTGTATTGTCAATATAAAAAAATATTTTTAATTATAAAAAGAGTTTTAAATAAATTTAAAAAATTTATCTTTTTTACTGGGAAACACTCTACAAATCATTGTTTACTACGTTATAGCGATATGTATCTTTACACATAAAGTGCTAAACATATATCAAGTCATTCCATATTCTCTTGGGAGCTGAATACTTACGTAAGACTTTTGGTACAATGTTCAATAATAGATTCTGGCAATAAATCAATATAAAAGTGCCAAAGGCGCTTTTCTACCCTTGATTTTGCTTAAAATCGAACCATCTTATTCCTTAAAACAGCAAATAATAAAATATTTGTTCTGGAACACAAGCAAATACCTTTATTAAATCTGTTGCTTGATTAAATATTGTGTTTTACCAATAAAACATTATTAAATCGTTTTTACAATAAAATAGAAAAGGGGATAACAAAATTGAATTTAGGAATTAAACCAATTATAACCACAAGAAATCGGTACTTACCACTGCAAATCATAGAATTTTTGGGAGTTCGCCTCAATTCGATAAGTATTATTTAAACCTAATGTTTCCAAAGCTACTAAATGCAGAATCTCAAACACTTGGGTACAGCTATCATCTAGAAGTTGGCACATTCAAAGAAAGGTATACAGGGTGTAAAAAGTATGATGCTTACGATTTTAATCGGCGATAGTGAAGCTCAAAACAAGTCAAAAAGTTTACATGACATATGTGTCAAAACTTGACAGATTTTTGTCCTAATGCTATCAGAGTTATAAACTTTGGTCGCAATAATTTCTAAAACGCTTAACAATTGGCAACTTTCGTCTTAGTCGCTCATCGGTAGATTCATTTGCTAATAAAAAAACTAAGTTTTAAGTGTGTAAGTCTACAAATTAAAAAAATAATAGTAGTACTAGTTAAAATGTTTTTCTCAGTTAAACATTTAAAAAAAAATTGGAACAAGGTGGAGTTCTTCAAGTCAGTAGTGAAGTGTACATACTATGTCTAGTCGCAGCGGTATCAGTTTTTTAATTCCTGCCTTGAAGAATGTTTTTAAACCGGGAATATGCCGATATGTTGATAATGTACGGCGAGGCAAACCATAATGCTAATCTAGCAGCTCAAATTTACCGTGAAAGATTTACACAACGGTACCAAAGAGTGAGTTTTTGAAACGGGATGTGTGCAACCGAGAAATCTTGGGACGTACATATGTATCTGTGAAACAAGAGAAAAGAATTTTGAAAACTGAAGAAGAAAATCCTGAAACTAGTACAAGGTCATTAGGCCGCGAAGTAAACTTATCACATACCACAGTTTACAGCCATTTCTTTTTTTATGATTAGATACTTTCTATTCTTTAAGCAAAATAAAAAAGCGCTGTTTTAAAACATAATAATTTGTGTTCTTAAAATGGATATTAAACTTAATTTTATGTGTGGTTGGTACAATTATTTTTTAATTACAAATAAAATGTAAATAAACATCTCTTTACAAAATAGTGTAAATATGTAAAACCTCGCAAAAAACGTTCAACGTTCGACTGGATACGTGATAAAGTAGGCGCGCTGTTGCCAATTTTTTTAACTAAATAACAACAAAAAAATGGAATGGCATTTTATAAGTAATATACATAAGCTCTGACGATAAGTTATTTGTAGGTATAAAGACATTTTTTACTTTTCATTTTTTTCTGATGCGAATTATTTTAAAAAATAGGTTATGTTTTTGGTATAATATCGTACCAGTAACACTTACGTTAAATAAGGGTCAAGTTCCTATTCAAAAATCTTAACCCCCTAAAGTATTGAGATCTAAAATTAGACAGACAGATCAGTTAAAAACGTATTAAAAAAAAATGGTCTAATTTTGGATCTCAGTACTTTAAAAGGCCGAATTTTTGGATAAGAATTTCCCTCATTTTACATAAGTGTATTTGGTATGACAGTATCTAATTTAAGTTCAGAAACATTTAATAAGTTTGAATTGTTTTCCTTCGCTTTGGATGCACCAAATCAACCTAACACAAAAGGTTCTATTTAGGATCTTTAAAGGCTTTATACAGCAAAATAAAATCTCTCGACCATGTTTTTTCGGTTCCTGGGTCTAGTTTTATAAAGTAAATATTTCAGCCTCCCCCACAAGTAAAAATCCAAACAAGGTAAATCTACGGACTTAAACAAGATTTTAATATGAATGGCTTTAAGGGGAAAATTCGAAACAAAATAAATAGTAAGCTATAATTTCAAAACAAATGAAGATATTGAATTGCATTTTTCACCAAGGAGTAAATTTTGATATTCCCTATTTAAAAACAACATAAAAATTTACCGTTTTATTAAAAAGTTTAATAGACTTTTTAATATTCCTAAGAATATGTTTAAAAAAGTTAAACTCTTTAAATTCGGATGATTATACAACTCATACGGCCGAGTGATGATCGCGTTGTTAAATTTAGCAATGGATTTAGCAATTGTTAAAAGTTAACAACGGTTTAGAATGTTTAACAAAATGTCAGATTTTGACAGGTTGCCTACTAAAATCATTGAATAATACTGATAATGACGTTTGGTTTAACCTTCTTAAACCGTTTTTAACTTTTAACAATTGCTAAGTCCATTTTTTAAATTTCAACGCGATATCCTGCGAAAATTTTTTCCCCAATCAGGGAAAAGGGTAATTATGGTATACATATATGTATGTTGACCCTTTTTCCATAAACTGTTTTAACTGTCAAACTGGTGATGGCAAATAAAACGACATTTGGTAGTAGCTCGTTACCGGAAGTGGAAATAGTCATGCAAAATAGTAAACCCAAAACACCGAGTGGTCTGGAGTTGTTCTTATTCGCTGTATAATATTTTGAATACAACTCGATGTTTCGTGATTATACGGTAGTTACTAAACATCATGTTACATTTGAATGTTAAGGAAAATAAGGCGATAAAAACATCTTGTAGCCACTCTTTGGCAGGGACACTATTTTCAATAAATTTTGCTCGATGGATTTCATATTAAGATATTTCAAAAAAAAAACTGATGGAGGAATACCAAGATATTGCTAGCGAAAGCCCTTAATTGAACACCTGCTATACAATGTCTTCATTTAACTTTTATATCTAATAATAAATTATATTAATATATATTTATTTTTAAACTGTACAACATTTAAATGTATTTACTAAAATATAAATAGGTTAAGAAGACTTATAAAAGATTTTTGCCTAAATGTCCTTTCTAACACAAAACGGAAATGCAAAGCACGACAAAATTGGAACAAAAACTGTTCAGCATTTTTGACTGTCCTCAAAACCAACCAATTTGGATTTATTTTTACCGTAATACAAGCAATAAATCACGAAACACCGTTACAGTGCGGCATCCAGTTGCTTTACCGAGGCAACAAACATTAATCAAAGTATAGCAACGCTGCGCTGATCCATTGCAGAAAATACTTAACATTAAAAAAATATATCTCCAATATATTTTAATGAAACGTTCTTGTCAAGTAATTTTAAATTAAAAATAATTGACATTTTTAGTTTTCGTCTTTCTACCATAAACTAGCTTTTCACCCGAGTGGACTACACAATTTTCGCTGTTTTGTTATTTTCCCGTTAATTCCCCAAGCAGCAATTTTAGTCGTTACTACCACGCCGCGACTATTGTTGGGAACTCTAAAGTTGTGGTTACTAGCGACGGGGGGTCTGCTTCGGTCCCTTACGTGCCTATGACCAAAATGGGGAACATTTTTTAAGGTGATAGTTTCGTAAAAATACTACCTTGGAACTTATACCTTTTCGTCCAGTTTCAACTTCTGGCGGGGACGTAGCGGCGTGGTCACCTCCCGGATACTTTTAAGATTTGTTCCCGCCTACTTTACTTGACGTATTCGCTTTTTCTTTTTTTCTTACATATTTAGAAAAAATTTAATAACATCTTCCTCATTATCCAGCCTCCTCAACTATAAAGGAAGTAATATTTTTATGTTTAAGTAAATATTATCGCTTGTAAGGTTTCAAAAAACTTTGCTGATTTACGAGCTTAAAACAAGAAATTCCAAAACGATTAAAAATTTCTGTGAAATGTGATGGTGATAGATTCATAAAAACAACGCGCCCTCTCAAAATTTCTTTTCAACACTTTTCTTTTCGGGCAGGCAATGACAAAATGTATAGATTTGCTAAGATTTTTTTTACCATTTCTACTAATTATATGAGTTTAGTTTTGCTTTAATTTGTGTTTTTTTTGGTTTTTGACGATTCCATAATTGTAATACTAATAGAAATTGAAATAAATGTAATGGCGTCCTAGATTTTGTCACTAAATATGGCGCATTTTATAGAAATTACTTTATGTGGTTACCACATAAGGTGTGTTTCAGGATTTGTTACTTTACTGCGAGTGCAGCCACTACAATTTTATCACTTTAAAGTCATTATTACCATTAAGTAGAATATCAGTTGTAGATATTATAAACCATATAGTCGCGATAACTACAAAACCATCTCAAAGTTGTCGAAGCCACGATAAAGTTCCCATTTTACTATAACGTTCCAATTAACTTTAACCTATAATTAATAAGAGCATTGTAGTGTTTTTGTGGGTGCACGTATTTGTATATATTTTGGTTATATTATATTTTTATGGTTGTTTCACAAAGGAACAAAACAAAGTTTTGTTTGACCAAAATATGACAAACAAAAGGGAGAGTTCATCACCAAAATTACTCGAACTGACAAAATAATGCCGACAAGTAGATATTTTCGTCTGTATAAAGTCCCTTACTTTAAAGTAATTTTTTAAGTAATTGAAACTTTGTGGTAATTTAAAGACAGGTGGGAAGTAAAAACTACTGTAAAAGTTATTTTCGTGAGTAGCAGGGAGTTAGTTTTACCTTAAATATTCAATAGTTCTAACTTTGAAAATTTTAAAAGTAGCAATGACATTGTAGTTGCTTTTAACATTACCATAAAGTAATAAAAACTTTGTGATATACCAGTAACAAGACAAAGTTACTGGGACTATTAAATATTACTTTAAAGTCTTTGCTACTTTAAAGTTATTTTACTAGTAACAGTCTCATACCAGAAACTTTAAACCTACCTAGAAGTATCAAACTATTAAGTCCAAATTGTAGTAATAATAACTAAATTAAAAAAAGTCTAAATGAAAGAAGGAAAAACTTAAAAGTCATTATTTAGTGATAATTACGTAAAAACGACTTATTCGAAGTTCCGATCTCGGTTTCTGCTACTTTAATGCTGCTTGGGTCTATACGTGCGAAAACGACGTTAGGTCTCACATGTCTGACCGTTCGGGTAGCCATGGTTAATTGTGTGCCCCCCTCCCACTTCGTTCTATCCAAGGAAGTTTAAAGGTGTATGGAAGCCCAATACTGTAAAACAAAATTGTCCAGGCGTGCAGGGCAGCGGGAATAGGGGGATTGGCCCCGCGGAGTTTGCGCAATGAATAGTAGGTCAGAGCAGGACTTCCATAATTCTTTGTTACTATCTATAAAGTTGACATCATCAAATGTTAAATTCAAGCATTCACTGTTTTTTTTATTTTTTGCACAAAATTGTTGGTTATTAAAGGATACTACCATAGAATATTTAAAATTATTGTGTAATATTGGATTTTATATCATCTGATATAATATGGAAAGAAGCTTCTATTTAAATGGTCGATATTTTTGTGAGTTTTGTATTTTTACCAAAAATCTTTGTAAATAAATAAAAACACGATTTTTAAAAATAAATTTCAAACATTGTATGATAGTTTCATGTACTTATCACCAATTTTGTGATAAAAGAAGGGCAAGATAGTGTAAATGAGTTTAATCTAATCCTAAAGACTGGTTGCACGAAAATTTTTATAACTGCTTTTTAGGCATATACTTTTCACTAATAACAAACATTCATGAGACAGAATAACAGTGGTTAAAAATGTTTAGTAACCTTTGGTACCTAGGTATCCATTGTAACATTATCCGTTAAATATTATGTGTCTACAGTATTTAGAGCTTAAAAAGTTGATAACCTAAGTTTAAGAAACCAAAAATCTAATTTCTTTTTAAACAAATACAGAAAAAGCAAAAAGGAACTTTAACATAAAATTGTACTTTCTTTCATTCAATTAGAGGGATCTGTATATATTAAAATTTGCCTGGTCTGCCCAGTAATTAATAATTTTGATCCTTTAAAAGAATGTACTAAATTATTAAATGAAATAAAAGTACCTAAATGTAAACCTTATTTCTTTTTATTTTTAGTAATCCACAGAAATATACAAACATTGTGGAAATCATCTAAAAGATAGTTAAGATTGCCTTACTTTTCTCACTGCTATTTCCTATGAAATTTTCATTATTCTATTATTCATAATTGATATATTATTCTTTTTTCGGTTACCTAACGTTACGTCTCATAAGAAGCACCTAATTTAAATATAAGGAATACTTACCTAAAGTAAAAAATGCCGGGTATGTTACCCTTGGATTTGCAAGACAAAACCATACAACCTCTAATCATTTTTTTACGATAATATAAGTAACAAACAATAAACACAAAATTATAGTCACAATTTAATAAACACTAATCACTAAAATAAAAAGGTTTTTATCAATCCAAAAAGCTTCTGCAACCACAAAATATAGGTACTCACACAAAGCAAAACAATCGAAACTAATACGGCGCAAAGGGCACAAACCACAACGAAAATGACGAATGATGAGACGACGACACAGCGCGGATATAGTTTCATACGCGCCGCGCGCGCCCTTGCACTAAAAACCTTAGACAACCTAAGATCAAAAACTGTACTACGGCTCTCATAAAAGTATAATGTGTTGCCTAACTACACACTGATTTATCAGTGTGTAAGTAGGGAACACATTAAATTATTTCGCAAAATCGGCGGGGCCAACTCTGACAGTTATTTTCATACTGGGCTGGACATTTTGTGATCGAATGGGCCATAGCATTGGGCTTCCATACACCTTTAAACTTCCTTGGTTCTATCACATCCAGAGAAATAGAGGAGAAGAGAAAGCGCTTCGATTTGCGCGAGTAGTCTAATATAGGGCGCCGCCATGGTTGCTTTGACTTGTCAATTGTGCTTGTCATGTCAAAATCATGTTTATAATCAAAAATTTAATTAAAACAGTTATGGAGAAATAACATTACGTTTTATGGATATAATAAAAATTTTAAGATGAAAATATGTCCATTATTAAATAATATACTGTGCAAGTAATTTGAATATTATTATATTTATAGGTTAAATTATTTTTTTCCTCACTAAAAAGCTTAGAATGTTGAAATCCTAAATATAAATATGTTTTTGAATTTTTTAGTAAGGATAAACAAAACAGAATACGTCATAATTATGCATATTTAATATTTATGACAGTTTTTTAATAAAAGGGACACGGAAATCTAGGAGCCTTGGCAGTAATTTTTTTTAGAGAAACCATAAATGGAAATCGAAATATCAACTTGTTTACCTAAAGAAGCTTTATGAATTTTATCCAATAACTGCAGTGCTGTCTTTAGAAGTCTAAAAAAAATACGAGTAAACTTGTAATGGATCCTTTAAAACTCAAAAAGATCTCTTTGGTATTTAGAATTAGTGAACATTATTTTACACTTTTTATGTAAGTGCTCTTGTCGAAGGTGAATTTCAGGATTAGGTGTGTACAAAAAGTGTAACAATAAGAGAATATAGCAAAAAAATGCAGATAATATATAAGGCTTTTTATAGAACTTCTACAGCGGGAATATGCAATTTAGACAAATAACATTTTATTAAATAAAATAAATAATCAGCAAAGAAATGTTTTATTACTTGGCTGTATTTTGGGTTAAATGTTTTTTTTTGCATTAAAAAGTAAATGAAACTAGCTAATATATGTAGTTGGTCCACTGGAAAACCTTTATTTTATTAAAGGGTTGTTTAAAAATATTTTTAATCTTATCATCTTAAGCAGTTGATCATAGGTAAGTGTAAATTTTTTCCTCACTATAAAAAGTATAAAAAGAAATGCCTATATATTTAAATAAAAAAAAATACCTGCTAAATATTAATTTTTATATGCAGTATGATAATAATAACTTATCTATGCCAGTGGCCTTTTAACTTCTTATGACACTCATTTTGTTTAAGGTTATACCTTTTTAAACAATGCTCAGGTCGGGAGCCATTCACATGTCTTTTTCTTATGAGACTCTTTCAATTTATCCCATTTTTATATTCAAGATTCAACCATCCTTTATATAATAATATGTTAAAAGTAAACAACGGTTTAGAATGTTTAACAAAATGTCAGATTTTGACAGGTTGCCTACTAAAATCATTGAATAACACTGACAATGACGTTTTGTTAAACATTCTAAACTGCTAAGTCCATTGCTAAATTTAACAACCCGATCATCACTCGGCCGATGTCTTTGCCTTTTAGCTTATTTCCCCAAATTTTTTAAAATTAGTTTTGATAGAGAATACGGTTAATGCCGTTTAAATGCCATAGGTCAGAAACACAATTCTAATTGAACAAATAATTTTATAATTAGTTTAGATTTAGGCTGCTGTAGAGAAAATTTTAATGATTAATATGTGGCAATTGCCAATATTAAGAAACTGTAATAATAGAGATACATAGACACAGTCATGGGCAAAATTCACACTCTTCCTCCGAGGAATAGAAAAGTTGCATTCTTATATTTAATCTGGTGGGTTAGTTTGACAACAAAAAGCCCTAAACTGTTTGGCTAACAATGAAACAATATATTTTTGTTAATGGGTTTTATTGACCGTTAAACAAAATCAACTTAGTTAACTTATTCCTTATTCTTTTCCCTTGATTAGTTTTGGTATAGTGTTTCACCATGGAATTGTTGATAAATTGGTGGGCACTTGGGTGGAAATGCCATCCAAAAAAAGTAAAGGTATAACATTTTGTCTTAAAATTTTATTTTTTCTTATACGTTCACTATCCAGAAAGTGTTTTAAACAAATATATCTGCTAGCTGACCAGACAAAATTGTTCAGTCTACTGCAAGACTTAACCATTTTTTAACCAAAACTTCATCTTTTGGAAATCAACAATTAAAATGTTACATGTAAATTTTGTTGCACCTGCAAGTATTCAAAAAACTAGAGACCTAAATTATTACAATGTATGTTGTTTTTATCATGTTTTAGGACAAAATTACAATTAAACTATTTTAGTTTTATTTTTTCTAGATTTTTATATTTACACACTAAAATATTTTTACTATATAAAATGGGCTACTTCCAAACGGAAAGATATTCCCTCTGTACTATATCTTCTAGAGTTGGAATACCCTCTCACGCAACAAGACATAGTTTATTAAACTCAATTAAAGTACTTAACCAAATCTAATTCAAAAAGTAAACAAAACATTCACGAAAAAATCTTGCTTATATGACAACCCTTTTTTATTCCGTGAGGACAACAAAAAAAAAACAAATTTTCGTTATGTCAAATGTCAATTTTGATTTAACAAGTAGAAGCAACCATACGAAGCGTTAAAGACCGCTAGGCTATTCCAAGATTTTTATTGGTTAGAACAAGAATCTAAATTAAATTTAATACGTCCCCACATTTTCATATCTGAAATAAATTGGGGAAAATAATGGGAAAATAATGGGGAAATTAAAAAGCCGCTTTGCTAACCAAAACTAACCATGACCGACTAGACGTATAAAATTTAATTCACGATTCTTTGTTCTAACCAATAAAATCTTGGAATCCGGGAATTTCGCTTCATGTGGGGGTCCTACATGCCGTCCTCGTATAATTGGATGCGCAGTGGTCAAGCGCTTTCTCCCTCCTTCTATTTCTCTGATCACATCACTCTCCCCACCCACGTCTTTCGCCTTTTCCCCGTCACAAAAAAGCGCCCCATCCTAAGATTAAGCATTTTCATTTTATTTTTCAAATTTTTTACCTTCCAATATAAATCGTTTGTGAATAAGCTGGTACATAATATTTTCCCCTAATCGACCTCCCAAACTTCAGATATTTAAAAAATTTTTTTTTCTTATAAACTTGACAACAATAAAGTAGTCTTTTTTTTCAGGTTTTTAAACCCAAAAATTAAAATTTTTTTACCCCAGCTTTTATCTTTCCCCCCTTTTAAACCTCTCAGGGGATAAAGTTCGAATATTACTACCAGTTTTTTTTTTTAAAATTAAATTCCCCAAAATGACAATTATTCTATAAAATTTTTTTATCCCTTTCTTAACCTCTCAGGGTATGAATTTTAAGGGGGGAATTTTAAAAAGGTATATGGCCTGTTCGATTAAAAAATCCCCAGCCCACTAAAAAAAATAATTTTTCTAATTTTCCCCCATTGTGCTCAGTAACAAAATTTCAAAAATTTTTTATGTTTTCCCCTTATACACAAAAAAAAAACAAAACCCCCCCAAAAAAATCGATCATTTAAAGAAGGGGGTGAATTGGGGCCTCTAAAATTTTTTTCCTATTAAATAAAAAGATATAAAATCCCCAAATTACACAATATTTTTAAATATTCTATAACAGTATCGTTTAATAACCAACAATTTTGTGTAAAAATAAAAAAAAAAAAAACCATGAAAGTATAGTGGGTTTGAATTTAACATTTGATTTCAAGTTCATACATGGTAACAAAAAATTATGGAAGTACAGGGTGATCAGTTAAGGGTAGCGAGCGGCCAAATCTCATAAGATATTGGGGGTATAGATTTGAAAAAAAAAAAATCATAATTTTAAAATCGCCAAAAAAAATTGCTGGGGGAAAATTTTTTCGAGTTTGTCAAACGTCCGCTAGAGGGGGGAACAACCAACACCAAGTAGAAAAATGGGGTTTTTTAAAAATTTTGTCTAATAAAAAAACTATCAAAATTTATTATTTTTTATTTTTATACCATTTCCCAATTTTTTTTTTCCCAAAACCCTTTTGTTCTATCTATCAAAAAAAAAACGGTGGGGAAGTTCAATTTTTTTAAACAAACCAAGATGTCTCCCGTTTCTTTTTTTCCGATTTTAGCAAACTTAGGCTCATATGAAAGAGCATAATTTGCACTACAAAATACCTATTTGGTTTTTTTATTTTTGACTTTTTTTTGTCGCCGCTAGATGGCGTTAACTGAAATGGTAGCAAATTTTTTTTTTTAAAAAAAAAAAAAATTTTTTGGGGTATTAATTTTTATATATTTTAAAAAAAGGGTAAACTTTTCTATAATTTAATGAAAAAAATTTTTACTCCCCCTTTTTTTTTAAAATTGATATTGACCAAAATATAATTATATTACATTTAAAAAAAGGGACCCACTGTTTTTTTTTAAATAAAAATCAGTTTTGTAATCTCTTTTACTTGTTCAAAAAAAAACCCCCCGACTTTTTTTCGTTAGACAAAAAAGGTTTTTTATTAAAAAAAAAAAAAGGTTAACATACTGTTACCTAAAATTTTCACTGTAAACAGTATGTAAACCTATTTTATTTTTTTAAACAAAACCGTTTTCTAACGAAAAAAAACAAAAATTCTTTTT
>JAHBCN010022242.1:0-13400 GCA_019359885.1 Listronotus oregonensis
TTGTTGTGATCCAACCAAGATCAAATATAATATTCTATTATAAATGTGATAATACATTATAAGACGGAATTTCCTTTTATAATAATTAATGTTTTTTATAGTTTTTACGTATCACGATAACACATTTTTATTAGTTACTTTCATTATTCAGAATTATCATTATTGTCAAAGAACCCCAAATATTCTATAATCATTATTTACATTTCCCAAGACTTTTAACACCCTAATAAAAGGGTAGATATTTCTAAAAACACGTAAAAGTAATTTAAACTTATCCTTTGCATAATAAATGTTTCCTTTAAACTAACAATCTATTACCCTACTATTAAAAAGCTTTTAGAACTATAAAACCCTAAATAGGTTATTGTATACTTCGATCGTAAACACCCCAAATTAATATTTTAACACTTGATCTTTTCAAATAGTATTTACATACAAAGGGACAAAGGAAATTTCCAATCTTAAAAATGGCTCCGCCCCTTGTGTTAGTGGTCAACACAACCCCCATTGTAGAAAAATAAGTATCTAGCAGTATTTTTTCAAGCATCAGTATCTTTAGGTTAGCCATACATTTAAGTTAGTCTCTAGTAAATCTTAGTATATTCAGTGACAGTTAATATTATAAAAAAAACTAAATAAATAATTTAAATAAACCAAAAAGGAATTTAATTTAAAAATAGTTTGAAAATAATAAAACAAAATTGTAAAACTAAGTGCTACAGCCATTGTAGCAACCAAATTTAATAATAATTTGTGTCATCGGTGACTACTGCATTCGGTGGCACACAACATTTTGGTGGCAGCGGAAAACTTCTTGTGATAGTTTTGAAGGCGCGCCGAGACGCAACAAATCATCACAAAACCCCTGAACGAGCAAGGAACGTCCGGAGAATTTTTGAAGGTGCGCGGAGAACGCAGCAAAATCCTCAAGGAAGCAAAAAAACAGCAGTGTTCTTGAAGGAGCGCGGAGAAGCAGCAGGAGCACTATTGCACGGGGTACAACCACTGGACGACTTTCAAGGAACGCCAAGACGCAGCAAGTCTCCAGGCAGTTTGGAAAACCATCATCGCATATTCCTAAGGCCTACTGAAACACCCGCGAATCTTAGCTGGACAGGAGTCGATGATGAAAAAGTAAGTCTTTTGTTTTTCAAGTGACACCGTGTTTCTCTTAATTTTAAGTGTAGGTTAGGATTTATATCGTGTTTGATTTATTGTATCTTATAATTTAGTAATCATAGTATAAAAAAAATACAAAATTTAAAGCTGGATAGTTACTGCAAATAACAAAAAGTATATAAATTATAGTATAAAAAATATTTAAATAAATTAAAATAATAATAATATAAATAAACTTTTGGGGAGAGGCAAAAAGCCAAAAAAAAAAAAAAAATTACTTATACTAAATAAAATATCTTTATAACAAAAATATAAATATTTTTAAATAAGCTCATTCTATTTTTGATTAAAAAAATGGCTGAACGTAAAAATGCAATTGATTTACTTCAACAAATTGACTCATTTGATGGGTACGGGGACTCTAACTCCTTACAATTTTTTTTAAAATTGCGATGCCATGATGCAAATTGTAAAAGAAACGGAGCAACAAAATTTAGCCAATTTAATTTTTGCCACTAAGTTAAAAGGAAAAGCTCAAGAAGTAACACAATATAAAGTATTTCAGAATTGGGAAGAAATTAAGGACTTTTTATTAGAACAATTCACTGATAGTAGACCACCCTCTCATTTTTTATCTCAAATAATGCATGTTAAACAACATTTTAGGGAAAGTGTGAAAGATTACGGTGACCGACTTAAAATTTTAGTTAACAAATACAAAGAAACTTGTTACCTGAATTATAACAATAACGAAGCAAAAGTTCTAATTGAAAATTTACAGTCTATTGTAGTTAATAATTTTAGAAAAGGATTACTTGACGAAAAAACACAGATTAGGGTTATAGCGGAAAGTAGTTCTGACTTAGATAGGGCAATATCGATAGCAATAGAAATGGAGCTAGAAAGTAGCGATAAACTAAAAAATATTCAAAACAGGAATATAGGTTTTATTCAATCTAGGCATCACGAAAATAGAAATTTTAATCGTTCGAATGTAAATGCATGTATGTATTGTAATAAAAATAATCATCTGACATCCGAATGCAGATTACTTTTAAGACATGAACAAAACCAAATGAATAGAAATGCGCGTTTTAATAGACCGAATTATCAAAGAAATTTCAACTCACAATCAAACTTTAATTCTCAGTTTTCAAATACTCAGAGTCAAAATAATTCAAATAGTTTTTTACGTCCACAAGTAAACCAAAATATTATTAATGACAGACCCAACCGTAATTTTAATCAACGTAATAGTAATAATAATAATACTAATTATCGTCCAAGATATAATAATAATTACAGTAATTACATCAGACCACAATCACAGTCACAATTACCACACGAATTTTATGACACTACACAAAACCCACACACACTTCCAACACATACACAGACTATACAGACTATTCATGCTCAAAATACACAACCTATTAGAAATCACGTTCCACCACAACACATGGAGCAAGTAGAAATACCTACACATCACACACATCAATCCAATAGTTTTTCACATGCAGAATCAAGTACACGCTTTGATAACCATTCGGGAAACGGCCAATAAGCCTTGCTCGCGAACAGCCGCGCAAGCGCTTTTTACCAAGTAAAAGCTGTTCAAACAATGAAAATTTTCCTCAAATTTTTTCAGAAAATAAAAATAATTTAAAAACAATCTTATTATCTGACAGTAATAAACAATTAGACGTTATTACAATTTATTCTTCTAACGTAAAAACATCGGAAATGCAACTTTTATTAGACACAGGGGCAGATGTATCATTATTAAAAGAATCTATTTTACAAAAAGACCTAAATTTAAAAAAGGACTCTACAATACAATTAAAGGGCATAAGTAAAGATCCTGTTTATACTTTAGGTGTTTGTCTCATTTCAATTAATTTAAACAATAATAAAAAAATAATTCATCCCTTTCACATTGTCCCTGATTGTACTCCTTTGAAAAATGACGGTATTTTAGGTCGTGATTTTTTACAAAAATATAAAGCCAAAATAAATTACGAGGATGAAGTTGTTTATTTTGAAGATAATTACTTTAAAATTTTGCCGTCCGAAACATTAACAATAATACCCCCGCGATGTGAGGTGGTGATCCCTGCATTATGTAATATTCCGGATTCCGAGGGAATTGTAAACTCTAAACAGCTTTCAGAAAACCTTTATTTGGGTTCTACTCTAACATCAGTTAATAATCATAAATGTTTAGTTAGTATTTTAAACATTTCAGATAAAGCAATAACGATTCCAATGCCAAGGGTAAATATCGATCCGATTTCTTTTAACGAACATGAATTTATACACTTAAAAAGTTCAAATCAGCTAAGTCGTTTTTATAAAATAAAAAAGGAAATAAATCTAGAGGGGCTAAATTCAGAGGAAATTGATTCATTATTAAATATTTTTAAGGATTTTAGTGATATTTTTTATTTAGAAGGGGATCACCTAACTTGCACAAACGCGGTTAAACATACTATACCAACTGACCCAATGAAAGGACCCATTAATATAAAACCATATCGACTACCTTTTAAACATAGGGAAATAATAAACGAACAAATAGACGAAATGCTAAAAGACGGGATAATCTCACCCTCTAATAGTCCATGGAACAGTCCATTATTAGTAGTTCCAAAGAAAAGCGACTCTTCAGGTCCTAAATTTAGAGTTGTTCAAGATTTTAGAAAATTAAATGAAATTTCTGTGGGAAATGCATTTCCATTACCAAATATAACAGATATTTTAGATCAGCTAGGGAACTCACAATATTTTACAACTTTGGATTTAACTAGCGGGTTTCATCAGGTTAAAATGGATGAAAAAGATAAAATCAAGACAGCATTTAGTACGCCAACAGGTCATTATGTTTATAATAGAATGCCATTTGGTTTAAAAGGAGCTCCCGCTACTTTTCAAAGGCTAATGAACACAGTTTTAAGCGGACTTAACGGTATTAAATGTTTTATTTATTTAGACGACGTGGTAATATACGCAAATAATTTAAAAGACCATAATGACAAATTAATTGAAGTATTTCAAAGATTAAGACAACACAATTTAAAACTTAAACCCTCAAAATGTCAATTTTTACGAAAAGAATGTTTATATTTAGGTCATATTATTACAAAAGATGGTATTAAACCCGACTCGTCTAAGATAGAGACCGTTTCTAAATTTCCACAACCCAAAAACCCAAAAGATATAAAGTCATTTTTAGGGCTCGTAGGTTATTATAGAAAATTTATTAAAGACTTTGCGAAAATTGCGAAGCCCCTTACAAAATTGTTAAAAAAAGACGTAACTTTTAACTGGGACAATGCATGTCAAATTTCTTTTGAAACCCTTAAAGATAGCATAACCTCGCCGCCGGTCTTACAGTATCCCGATTTTTCTAAAGAGTTTATAATAACAACAGATGCAAGTAATTACGCAGTAGGAGCAATTCTCTCTCAAGGAAAAATAGGTAACGATCGTCCTATAGCATTCGCCAGTAGAACTTTAAACAAAGCTGAACAAAATTATTCTACTACGGAAAAGGAACTTACAGCGATAGTTTGGGCAGTAAAACACTTTCGACCATACATTTACGGTACAAAATTTAAAATTGTCACTGATCATAAGCCCCTACTCTACGTATTTAACATTAAAGATCCCGGTTCCCGACTAACACGTTTTAGATTAAAATTAGAAGAATACGATTTTGAGATAATTCATAAAGCAGGAAAAGATAACGTAAATGCAGATGCATTAAGCAGGATTATTACTACCATAAATACTAACCTTATTACTAATTATCACGAATTTCAAACTTACCTCGAAAATCATATAGTCATTAATTCAAAAGTAATCGTAAAAAATACAAATAATTTTGAAGTACCAAATAATAACCCCATAATATTATTTTTGCCTAAAAATTTTGACAGTGCCCAATTTGAAAACCTCAAAAACAATAAACAAATAAAACATTTTTTAGAATCCTTTACCGATAAAGCCTCTTTAAAAAATACCTCAGCTTTTCATTATCAGAACAGTAACTCTAATGTGTTTTTACTTATAGACAATGAAAATATATTTGACAATATTAATTACGAAAATATTTGGCTAAGTCTAGTAAGTTTACGTAATCTTATATATTCCAATAAAATTAATTTGTCATTTATTAAATATCATTATAATTTGTTAGTTAAATGGGAAATTATTCTTCCAATGATTAGATACTTGTTTAAAGATTTAGACATAGAAATAACTCTATTTAATAATAACTTAATTACCCCTACAGATTCTGAAAAAACAAATTTGTTAAATGAATTTCACAATAGTCTTTTAGGAGGACACCAGGGAGTATCTCGTACTTACAAAAAAATAGCAAAACTTTATACTTGGAAAGGCATGAAAAAAGATGTAAAAAAATTTATAAAAAAATGCGAACTTTGTCAGAAAAATAAACTTTCGCGAAAAACAAAAATGCCCATGGTAATAACGACTACGGCTTCCAAACCTTTCGAAAAATGTTTTCTAGACATAGTAGGGCCATTACCGGAAACGGAAAATGGAAACAAATATATACTTACCTTTCAAGATGACCTCACAAAATACATCATTAACATTCCTATGAATAATCAAGAAGCTGCAACAGTAGCCCATTATTTCGTAACAAATATAATTTGTCTTTACGGCACTCCGGAAATATTACTAACCGACCGAGGTTCAAATTTCCTTAGCGAAGTTTTTAAAAATACCTGTAAACTTTTAAAAATAAAAAAAATTCAAACAACAAGTTATCATCCAGAATCCAATGGGGCACTAGAACGTTCTCATAGAGTTCTGGAAGAATACTTAAGACATTTTATTAGTACTTCACAAACAGACTGGGACGACTTTATACCTTTTGCGACATTTTCTTATAATACAACTCCACATACAGCTACACAATATGCGCCTTTCGAACTTTTATTTGGGTACTCTCCAAATTTACCTACATCAATTAATCAGTCTCCAAAAACTCAATACACTTACGATGATTTTGTAATTAATCTTAAACAAAAATTTCAATATTCTAATAAACTAGCTAGAGAAAATTTGTTAAAAAGCAAACATCAATCTAAAACAAATTACGATAAAAATAATTGTTACTTAAGAAATTTTAAAGTCGGCGATAAAGTATTACTTTATGACGAATCCGTGCGAAGAGGTAGAAATAAAAAACTTACTTCTTTATGGATCGGACCATACACTATTACAAAAAAACTCTCGGAAGTAAATTATACAATTCAAAAAGGAAAAAATAAGCAAATGGTCCATGCAAACAGACTAAAACATTTTTACGATTAAATGTAAATAATAAATATATATATATATAAATAATATATAAAAAAAAATAAGTATACTATTAGGTTAATACTTTGTATATATGGAATTTACATTTCTTATTTTTATTTCAGGCTCACCATTTTAATCACAATTATTTCCTTAACGGTTATTCATGCCGAATATAAGAACTATAATATAAGTTATTATGATGTCAACCCAGGAATTCATTTTGAAAAACTTGGAGAGCTGCGCCTTTTTAATAACCAATGGAAAATTTTAACTTTTGTAGAATTAGATAATATTAGTAATAAGTTGTTTTCTCTAAAGAACTCTTATAGAATAACTGTAGAACTATGTGACGACAAAAATGCACAATATCATAATTATATATGTAAGTTATTTTTAAAATCTTCAAAGTACACTTTTGACAAAATAGACAGGGAGATAGGGGTTTTACATGAACTTGTAGGTTACAGTATTTCAGGTAGAAATAAGAGAGGTTGGTTTAATATCGTGGGTAAAGCAACAAAAATTCTATTTGGCACTTTAGACGATGAAGATGCACAAATTTATAACGAAAAAATATCAAAAATGTCTAATGACGAATCTTCTATTTTAAATCTTGTAAAAGAACAAACAAAAATCGTACAGTCAACCATTCTTCACTTTAATAATACCATAGGAACTCTTGATTTTAATGAAAATCTTTTAAAATCCAATATAAAAAAACTTAAGGACGAACTAAGTAAGGAACAAAAAGATATTCAATTCTTATCTTTAAAAAATAATCTAGATGAACATATCACAATAGTAAATATGATGTTAAATCAGTTACAATTTGAAATCATGTCTTTAACAAACGCAATTTTAGTGGCAAAGAAAGGTATATTGCATCCGTCAATTTTAACACCTGTTAGGCTCGTTAATGAACTTAGACAAATTTCGGAATCCTTACCTCACGGTCTGGAATTTCCCATACCTCTAGATCCTTCTAATGCTAACCTACTTTTAAATATTATCGAATTACAGGTATATTTTGATCAGGGCCGTTTAATTTATATAATAAACATTCCTCTAATAGAAACCAATCTGTTTTATCTTTATAAAGTTTTGCCATTCCCAAAACAAGTTGCATCAAATGAATTTATTTTAATTCAGCCTTCCTCAAATTACATAGCATTAGACGAAAGCAAACAACAATTTATTACTTTTTCAGAAAACGCTATAAGTAATTGTTTAAAAATTCTAGAAAATAAAATAATATGTAAACAACAAAAACCAGTCGCCTTGGCACATTTGGTTGATAATTGCGAAATTAAGCTACTTCAGGTCACAAATAAAATTCCAGATATTTGCGATAAACGAATTATACATTCTGATAGAGCAATTTTTATTCAATTACAAAATAGTAATACTTGGTTATTTGCAGTCCCTTACCCCGAAAGCTTAACAATATCTTGTAGTAATATAGAAAAACCCGTCGATGTTATATTAAAAAACTGTGGTAGTGTCACTATAGGGAAACAATGTAAAGCGTATAGTCCGTCTTCTATGCTTGTGCCGCACGGAAACACAATGCAGTCAAAAATATTTAGTGAATTTATTCCGCCCTTTAACATTACAGACGAGTGTTGTGAAAAATTTAGAAAAACCGACCTAAATTTAAGTGAAGTGCTTTTAAACGAACATTATAAAAGACTGTCAAAACATATCCCTGAACTTAACATAGCAAGTCATAAACTAGATGATATTGAGAAGTTAACAGACCAAATAAAAAAAATAAAATAACAGAACACTATACCTTTTCAGCGTCTGTAATCGCATATATATTAGCAATATTGCTATTATTATTTGTATTTTATAAGTTGTTTAAACAAATTGTAAAAAGAAAATCTTGTTGCGGAATTGTTCCAAATTTATGTATTAAAGTAAACCAAACAGTGGAACCATCCCCCCAGGGTAGATATGCTATTAGTTATAATAGAAATAGGGTTAGATATGTAGAAAGCGACGATCAGTCTGAAGAAGAAAATGTCAGCTTAAATTTAGAACACAATAAATCCATTGGTTATGTACCATCTAGGCGTACAGCAAAAAGTTAAGATATAAATTTCATATACTTTTCAAAATAATAATTAGGTGTAGTAATATGTTATTTGTATATTAGAATTATAAGTAAATTATTAGTTTGTAAGCAATAAAAGAGATTTTATTTCATTTACATTACATAAAATCTCTTATTAAGGGGGGAGGTGTTGTGATCCAACCAAGATCAAATATAATATTCTATTATAAATGTGATAATACATTATAAGACGGAATTTCCTTTTATAATAATTAATGTTTTTTATAGTTTTTACGTATCACGATAACACATTTTTATTAGTTACTTTCATTATTCAGAATTATCATTATTGTCAAAGAACCCCAAATATTCTATAATCATTATTTACATTTCCCAAGACTTTTAACACCCTAATAAAAGGGTAGATATTTCTAAAAACACGTAAAAGTAATTTAAACTTATCCTTTGCATAATAAATGTTTCCTTTAAACTAACAATCTATTACCCTACTATTAAAAAGCTTTTAGAACTATAAAACCCTAAATAGGTTATTGTATACTTCGATCGTAAACACCCCAAATTAATATTTTAACACTTGATCTTTTCAAATAGTATTTACATACAAAGGGACAAAGGAAATTTCCAATCTTAAAAATGGCTCCGCCCCTTGTGTTAGTGGTCAACACAACCCCCATTGTAGAAAAATAAGTATCTAGCAGTATTTTTTCAAGCATCAGTATCTTTAGGTTAGCCATACATTTAAGTTAGTCTCTAGTAAATCTTAGTATATTCAGTGACAGTTAATATTATAAAAAAAAACTAAATAAATAATTTAAATAAACCAAAAAGGAATTTAATTTAAAAATAGTTTGAAAATAATAAAACAAAATTGTAAAACTAAGTGCTACAGCCATTGTAGCAACCAAATTTAATAATAATTTGTGTCATCGGTGACTACTGCATTCGGTGGCACACAACAGTAAAAGGGCAAAAATACCCTTTTAGGGATTGTTTTTTTAACCTATAAAAATGTTTTTAGGCACGTAGAAAATACTCTTAGGGCACCTTTTTTCGTTCGCTGAGTCCGATTTTGGGGGTCCTAAAACCTCTGAATCCAGCGCCACCCCTAAAAGGCCAAAAAATACCATTTTTAGAGGTTTTTAAGAAATAATCTTATAAAAAATGTATTGACATTATTTAATATTGATAAAAATTCGTGTTTTTCATGAAATTATACTAATTTGAGCCTAAATTAAGTTTTGGATAAGTCATTTTGGGTAAAACAACCCATTCCTAAAATATGGTAGAATTAAAAAAATGCAAACAAAAAATTGTTTGCTGTTTGCCTTAAATTTTGGGTAAATATCCATTTTACGATAAAAAAAAAAGCATTAGCCTTCCCTAAGGGATCATTACTTAATATTCTTAAAAAAAACTAAAATTGGTGTTTTTGCCCTTTTAGGGGTGAGGTTGGGGTTAAAGGATTTGGGATCCCCAAGTTCGGAATCAGCGACCCAAAAACGTAAATCGGGAGTATTTTCTAAGTGCTTAAAGAACATTTTCATAAGTTTTTAAAGAAAAACAATTCCTAAAAAGAGTGTTTTTTCGCTTTTAGGGGTGACGCCGGGGTTCAAGGATTTCGGGACCCCAAAATTCGGATAGCGACCCAAAAACGTACCTTGGGAGTATTTTCTAGGTGCCTAAAGAGCATTTTTTACGTTTTTTATTGGATTTTTCTAAAAAAACCCTAAAAAGGGCGTTTTTTGCATTTATAGGGTGTGATGCCACAATTTCCGAGATGCGGGACTCCGAAATTGGAATCAGCGACCCACAAAACGTACCCTGAAGGAAGTCTCCACTTGCAGCGAAATTGGGCACCCGGACCCGCGTTTTTAATGGTTAGTATTTTCTTTTTTATGTTTCAGGCGATTCGCCAGTTCATAGAGGTAAATAGGATTAAGGACATTCAGTTCGCTATAATCCGGGACCAGGACAGAAGATGTCCCAATCTTTAGAAACTTTCCAGGCGAGTAACCCAACAAGAACGTATTTAACCATGAATCCTCCCCAAAATTATTGAACATATTAACTTGTATTTATCAAACATTTCATTTCTAAAACACTGGCAATTTGCAGATTTTGGTCGTTTGGTGCCGGTTATCCGATGTCTGTAAAGATGTCAAGATGGTCTAAATTGTCTAGTCATTTAATTTTATAATATACTTCAATTAATATTTTTGTTAATAAAGATAAAATAATAACTTAGTCATGAAGCATATTAAAACGAAAGTGTTGTTATATAAAAATACCTAGTAAAGAAGTTGAAAAAATAAAATACAACCTGACGTAACTCATTATATAGATAAATAAATGGCATTGAAAGAAAGACTCATCTGAAGAAAGTTCGCAATTTAATTGATAAGTTTTAATACAATTAGATTGTGATAATGAAAGGCTAATACTACGTAACTCAAATTGTACTTTAATTGTAATTTGCTAAATAATATTTTTTTCTTTAGTTATAAAAATTAGTATTTTGCTACTTACTAGGCAATAAAGTTAAATACAAATTTAAAAGTTCTTTGTATTGTTTATTTAAAAGTACTTTTAAAAATCAGTTAATTTACCAGATTGCCCCAAAAAAATTGTTACTTCTTTATTTTATAATGAAACTGTTCGTTTAATTTTCTTATATCGTATGACACCTACACCTACCTACGTATACCTACAAAATTAACTTTTACCTACCTAACCACTTTATTGTTTTTGAATTATTATTAACTTTAGTTTCATAAGCAACTTAGCTTAATTTTTTTCAACCTTAACTCCCTAAAAAAGTTTCTTTATTATATATAAATAATGTTCATATCACTTGTGATTTAATTAATTAAAAAAGCTTTAATGTGTATTTGTGTACTTTTATGGATATTAAAACGGAGTTGTGACCCTACAGTGTAATTTATAACTTATTCCTAACTAAAAAGAAATTAGGATAGTTAATATGCTGCCAAATAATAATAAAAAAATCAAAAACGAAACAGTGTAATTTTTTCGTGCCTGTTAAAATGGATCTCTGTAATTTGACAATTGGTGAGGGCAAGAAACTTCTTTTTCAAATTAAAACACTAGAATAAAGTTATTTTAACTGCAAAGCAGATTTAAACCATTTTTTCAATTAGTAAAAAAGTAAATAGATTATATAATAATCTTTTAACAAATAAAACAGCAAATTATTTATTAATTTCTATAGTCTGTGTAGAAACAATTTATTTTCATTAAAATTTTTAGGATCTTTTTCCCGGGTTAAATTTTGATATAAAAAAAACCCTTTTTAAAAATTCCCCATAAATTCAAAGACCCGGACCTTCATTCTGTGTTACAAAAATGATCTTTTAATTGTAGTATATTAAGATAGCGCTGGTGTTTCAGGGGACTGTTTTGAAAATTTCTTTTTTATTGCGGTTGGTTTTGGGTTTGTATTGGTTCACACCATACCCCCCTACACCAGCGCCCTTTTTTAATGCTACCTGGGCCACATTTTGAGCCAAACAGCCATAAGAGGTGTGCGTGTAAAAAATTTTAAAGGCGTAGGTCAGGGCAAAAGCCCCTTGATGATAACATAATTAATTTGACATGTTGAGCGTGTAAGTCTCCCTAAATGCCCCAATATTTTTTTTAGAAATATATTTTTCGATGTTTGCATTATAAAATATTGTAAATCGGGAAAAAAAAAAAAGTTATACTTTAAATTACCCATGTATCGTTAAATTGACATGTTTGACAAAGAACATCAAAAACAACCCAATTCACAGTTTTCCAAGATGTAGGTTATAACATGAATTCATTGACGAAGTTTTAAAAAATATTTTTTATTTTAAAATTTTAACCAGGACCATCCTCTTCTTTTAATTTTAAAAAAAAAAAGGGATACCATAAAAATTAAATTTTTTTTTTTGACACACCTTTTTTCTAGTTCGGTTTTTAAGGGGGGTTGTTAATTTGTGCAAAAAAAAAAGGACATTTTAATATATTATATCAATATAAATCTATATATTAAAAAAAAGTGCCCAGGACCGTATCTAGGATGGCTGCGCCCTTCAGGTTTAAATTTGCGCCCCCCCCCCACACCGAGGGTTTGGGAGAATGTGATAACCCCCGGAAAAAGGAAACCGGCAGTTTTACCCCGGGAAAATTTTTCAAAAAAATTTAAATGCAAAGTTGTAGGTTTAAAGTTTTTATCCGAGAATTTCGTTTTTTATAGGGTTAGATCAGTGAGTGTCACTCTTGCATTGGGTTTCAATTTGACTGTCTTAATTTTTGCCAACATTTTTGCTGTAGGTATCAAGATAAAGTGATATTTTATTAATAATTTTTAAAATTTTTTTTGTCTTTAATATATTAAAAAAAAACAGGTCCACAAAAAAAAAGTGGTGTGTGGGGAATTGGGCTGTTTTCTGGTGATTTTTTCATACACGAATTTAAATCAAAATTAGGGTTGACAACAAAAATTGAGGGAAAAATTAAAAAAAAAGTTTTTTAAAAAGATAGATTAGAAAGGAGATATTAACGAAAATATAATTTTTACAATAAAATTCATTCCAAAAAAAAGATTTTTTTTTTAAAATTGTAATTTTGTTTTTTTAATATAAATTATTTATTTTTTCATTTTAATCCCAAATTACTACAGAAAAAAACCAAAATAAAAAAAAAATTTTCAAATTTTTTTGGGGGTATACCTTGAAAAAACCTAAAATTCGGTTTTTTGATTATTACTTGAAAAAAATTGCATTTAAATAAAAAAGGGTTTTTGCACTTAAATTAATGATCTTTCTAAAATAATAATTTATGTCCTTAAAAATTTGGTGTATCTTTTAAGTTTTTTTATATATTA
>JAHBCN010022243.1:0-13466 GCA_019359885.1 Listronotus oregonensis
TTTGCAATGAAGATATTATTCAACATGAAATAAATTCTAAAAAAATCATATAGGTAAGTATATCCACCATATTTCGTTAAATAAAAACAAATTAACAACTTTAGTTAAACCAAATACTGAAACTCAGATGGGTACTAGCTCAGTCTATCGCCATTTGGTAATTTTAGTTAACTAAAGGTGGTAGAAATATATTTTTTACAAGTAACATGACGCAATTTTGAAGAAATTCATATGCAGGTATATCTACCATATTACGTTAAATAAAAAAAATACCAAATGCTAAAATTCAGATGGGTAGTATTTCAATATATCGCCCTTTGGTAATTTTAAGTCACTAAAAATAGTAGAAATGTATTATTTACAAGTAACATGATGCAATTTCAAAGAAATTCGTATGTAGGTATATCCACCATATTTCGTTAAATAAAAAATATTACCAACTTTAGTTACACCAAATGCTAAAACTCAGATGGGTATTAGTTCAGTCTATCGCCCTTTCATAATTTTAGGTCAGTAAAGGTGGTAGAAATGTATTTTTTGTTAAAGTAATCCATAACACTTCTAATGTAAAAAATATAATAATATGGTTTGTTGCAGTAGTTGGCCGTGATATAGGCGGCCATGCTTTTGACAGATGAGGTTTAAATTGGTAAATTACATTGAGTTACTGTATAGTAAATCAGCAAACAAAGATATTCTTATGTAAAACATTTCTTGTAAGCATTTGCATTAAACAATTTAAGAAAAATGGAATGCTTTGAAAACTACAATTTATGTAAATACTGCAAAAAGTTGAGTCAAGTGACATTCCAAAATTAATATATTTAACTAATTTAATGGAAGATTGCGACCGGGAAGCGTTAGAGTCAAATGATTTGTTTACGAAAATCTAAGAAAGTCTGCTGCAGATGTCAAGTAAATATGGCCTTTTGCGTAAAACAGATTTGAACAAAATTGTTTCAAAATATTACATATATGTCTTAAAACACAGACATCTAATTAATTCGTCACCTTCCTATTCACCATTAAGAAGAGACTATGGGTTAGAATTCAAGCAACATTTAAATCTTACTATGTTTGTAGATCCTACGTTTTTGAAATATAAATTGTTAATGCATAATAATTAAACAAATTTGTGTTTTCTGTTTAAAAAAACTTTATTGTCAATAATAAATAATAATGTTAATTCTTATATAAATTTTGCATTATTCACATGTATTTTTACATTATTTAATGGTTGTAGATCATATGTTTACCTTTTCAACTGTCAAAAAATTTCCACTTTAATATCGTGGCGCCACAAAAAAAATTCCGGAATTTTTTTTAATTTGCCATGGTAACTAGTCAAAATTAAAGCATCTTATTGGTTAAAAAGTAGAGGTGTAAAATTTTCTATTTAATTAACCGCAGTTACCAAGTAAAATATATTAATAAATGAGCAGCGCATAGTCCCTATTCACTATTTAAAAGGAATGCTGGGTACGTCCCTTTTCTCTACGGTTGGCTTACGGTCTAATATACACTTTGTTATTTTTCTTACATTTATCATAACACAGTTGACAATAACGATCAAATAAATATTTTAACAAAACAGTACTACGTTTGCTTAATCAGCTACAATAATAGAAATAATTTTACCATTATGTTCAATAGGTTTTATACAAAACACAAATACAAATTCTCATTTTTTAAATTTGTTATAAATCATTTGCCTTAAATCTGTGTAATTTATTATTTATAAAATAGTTTTCGCATAACTTGGAATAAACGACAAAATAAAATAAAAAAATATACGAAATTGCTACAAATATTTTTGAAAATATTGCTCTTATAAGCTATTCATACCCAATGTACAGGGTTATTAACAGTGCAATATTTGTGGCTTGTCTTATATTTAAAAAAATATGTAAAATGGTCATCTTGTGTTTTTATAGGGTTAAATCCTACAGAATACTTAGAAATACGATTTAAAATAAAATAATGGAAATACGATATAAAATTAGGATTTTCTTAATACTATCTATTGTTTTTTAAAGGAGCCTAATTTTTTAATACATTTTATTTTAAATGGATTTGTGTTCCTTGTTACCAAAAACAAATACAAAATTTATTAAATTCATATGACAATATTTGCGATTTTAATTAGGTAGGAAAAAGGTAATAATAAGTATCTACAAGGCCAAGACACAACACACCAATAGTCTAACAAAGTCTAAGGTCTTTACTACTTTTAATACATATTGCTAAAATTAAAACATAGGACATTAAAATTACTTTTTATACCTTAAACTGAATATAAAATCCTTAATATTAAAACATAACGTAAATTAAAAACAAACAAAAAAATGAGATATTCCATTAAGAAAATATTAATTCTATGTCGTTTTCTCTTTTTTTTTTAATTCAAATTGTTTTTTAAAGTTTTTTTGTCTAATTCTATGGCAAAAAATAAAAATCATGACAATTTAATATTTTTTAGTATTTGTGGATAATAACTATAAATTTAGTGTCAAATTCTTACTACTAGAATATGCATGTTTCTATTTAAAAAATATATATTTTTCACCTTAAGATTATGCTTAAACATTATTTCAGGAGAAGAACAATTTTAAACACTTTAACTGTTACCGTCCTATTTATAACAAAATTAAAAAAGCATTAGGCAATTAGGACCTTTTTTCACGAAGATTTAAGAAAAAAAAATACGAAAGGCTTTCAAATGAACCGTAATTTGTATACTCTGACATGGCAATTTTTCACAGCAGAAGATTAGTGTTTGCGATTAAAGAAGCACCCTTAGCTGAAATGGAAAGTTCGAGAGTTATTGCCTATTATATTTTATTGACAAAAAACTTCTTAAACCTAAGGGCTCTCGTTGGAAAATAAATTTTAGATATTGTCAAGTATTATAAGGTCATTAACGGCTTTTGATAAATCGGGATTCTTAAAACTTTTTATTGGAATGTTTTAAATGATATCGAAAAACATTAATTATACTGTGTAACAAAATACAAAAAGTAATTTGTATTTAATTTAGGCTACTCGTGACAAAACAAAAGGTATCTAAGAATTTTGACAAAATCCTATTTCTTTTTAAGTTTTGTGTGTATGACGTATTGACTCTTAAATACGACAAAAAATCTGTTTAATTACTAAATAATTCAGTTTTTATGATTAATATGTATTGTGACTAACCAAGAGCATAATTTAACGGTAAAAAGAAAAACAATAATAAAAAACAATACTTTAACTAAACCAAAACCCAAAAACAAATGGAAATTAGAAAAATTCAAATTTTGTTATCCGCAAATAAATCTTTAAAGGTAACTAAACCAATTCTATACAAAGGTATTGAGATGGTTTGGATTCTGTTAAATTGTGTGTGTAATTGGTTCTTAACAATTTTTTTTATTTATTAAAAAAAATCTAATTGATGAAAATCGTGAAAAGTTTTGTACAAAAATTGTTTATAAATTTTTTTATAAATCGTATTTAATCTTTGAAATACATAAATATTTTTTTTTAATAAGTTACTACTACCTGACATAAAATACCACATTTGCTAACTTTTGCTTGTTATAATGTTATCGTTGTACAGGGTCTTTGATTATATTTTACGTGGCTTCTAGAGTCTTTATTTTTAAAGACAGATTTTTTTTTATAGTTGTAGGTTTTTTTCTATATTATCTTTTAAAATAATCAGTAAAAAAATATCGCAATAAAAAAATGGAAAAATATAGGCAACTTTAACTGTTTTAAATGGAACACCCTGTATATTATGCGCTATAATATATTTTTTTCTGATTTCAAATATATATACAGTGATGATATTTGGATGAACCATTTTTGAGATATTTAAGCCTAAAATATAAATAAATTGCAGAAAAATCATATTAGTATCAAGAAAGCTATAAAAACAATAAAATTGTCTTAATAAATTTGACGTATTAATATTGTAAAAAGTTGAAATTTATCATTTTAACTATTAAAAGTAGTTTGTATTGCTTTTTGTCGATGGGCTATTCAGAAGAACAAAAAATCTCTATTATGCGTCTTTTTATGGTAACAATAATAATGTGACGACAGTGCAAAGGGAATATTTCTTATTATATCCTTAATAACGGGTACCATCTATAGATACTATTAAATACATAGTAAAAAAGTTTATTGAACGAAAAAGCTTTAAAATGAAGAAAAGGACTGCGGCACGACATGAAAACAAGGTTTTGGATATCCTCGTTTCTTCAGGATAATTATTATACTTTTTCTATTGGACATCCACTAACTACTTTTAATAATTTTAGAAAATCATGAAATATTAATCTCGAATGCGGCATCTGAACTTAATAAAACAGATTATAAAATTTATTTAACCTTAAAATTTTACAAATTTTATTCTTATAAATTTATGTCCGTTCCGAACCTTCTTGAACAAAATATGCAGGACCGACCTAAGTATGCATTGGAAATAGCTAGGTTTATGCAGCAGGACCCAAACTTTTTAAATAAAATTCTATTCACCGACAAGTCTTCCTTCACTTTAGCAGAAATGTTTAATCACAAAAATAAACATTAGGGGTCCAGAGACAACCCTCACCAAATTCAGCAACATAACAGTTCTATTGTTTCCATGGCTTTCTTGATACTAATATGAAACTTTTTTGTAATTTATTAATAATTTATATATCATGAATGAAATTAGAAACAAGATCTTTCGTCGTAGCGCATAATATACAGGGTGTTTCATTTGAAAAAGTTGAAGCTGCCTATATTTTTTCATTTTTCTATTGCAATATTTTTTTACTGATAATTTCAAAAGATAATATGGAAAAAATCCTACAATTTATATATAAAACATTTTTTCTGTCTTCAAAAATAAAGGCCCTAGAAGCCACGTAAATATAATTAAAGACCCTGTACACTAAATTGAATATTTTAAGCAAGTAACCACACACAAAAATCGTATTTTTTAAATTCTAATCAAAATATATTTAAATTTAAATAACAACTACAAACTACATAAAATTTAAAGCATAAAAAAGAGTTTCTAAGGCTTTATTTGTATTTTTGATAACCTCGCCTCACACATCGGCAATTTTTTCTTCAAACCAAACTGCAACAGTTTTACATTGTAAATTTACTAAACCATAAAAAAAAACAATTTCCAAAATGCGACTGTAAAAAGGTCGTTTACCAGATTAATCTTTGTCAATCTCAAAAGTATAGGTTTTATAGGTACATCACCTTTTTTATGCCAAGCTTTATTCTTTATTCCATACAAAATTCTCTTTGGGATAATATGAAATTTAAGAAGATAAGACTTTATGTTATAAAAAATAAATAAAACACCACGGGTAATACCTTATAAGAAGTAAAAACTTAAATTACTGCTACTTTTTAATTTATATTGCAACCCAACCAAACTAACGTGAAATTACCCAAAATTGTTATATAATTTTCGGATTATCATTATTGCTGAAAAAGTATAGACCGGTATACACCGGTAAAAATTTTACCTTTTACTAAATAATAAAATGTATATGTAAGCGTCAAACACTGAAATCTGTCATTTCTTGAAATTACTAGTCAGTACATACGAGTATATTGCCGGCAAATATTGGAAAAACCTTATTTGACTTACAAGACCTAACCATTCAGTCACTCCTTCTAAAGTCTTGACAAACAATGAATTAAAAATGATCATACCGCTGTTTTTAAAACGTATTCAGGCATTACAGGAAATGACTAAAGAGTTAGTTAAGCACTGTGTTGGATAAACGATAATCGTTGCGTTTCTGCACTATAAGTAGTTGCCGACAGACTCTGCGTCGACTAAACAAGGACTAAAACACATAGGTGCAAATTAAGGTTTGGACGCCCTGTAAAACCACTATTGCTTATCAAGACACGACGAATAAAATAACTACAAAAAATAAATATATAGAGTTTACTACTCCACAAAATACAGTGTGATACGCCAATGGGGTGTATCGGCGACTCAAATCAATATATACAAATATACAATTTCTAAAGAGTCTTATTTTTCCTCAACAAAGTTTTGGAAATTAGTTTAACTTTAAAAATATCAAAAGAAAGGTAAAAGGCCGAAATAACCTTTTAAATAGGCACTATTAGCCTTAAAATCAATTTGTCAAGAGTTTGGAAATCTGAAACATAACTAACTATCTACTGACAATACCAAATGTTCCCATTTCTATCAATGTATAAGAAAAAAAAAATACAAAATGCGCCCTTGAAATTGGCGCCAAATTTCACTTGATTTTAGCAAAAAAAAATATTCATATTACACTAAAAACCCGATCTTCGACTGCGGAGTCTATAAGGCATTAATATATAACGACGTTGGACACAATTAGAAATTGTTTTATATTACATGAGAGAATATTTTAAGTCAAGTTTAGAAATCATTTACAGTTTTTTGGAATACCCCGTATCTTTTGTCAATCCCGTGACACTCGGTATAAAGTATTGACACATTACATTAGTTAAAAAGTTTAGATGTTACCTTGGATATTCAACTATTTTCCTAAAATACCATTTACCAATCACTTTGTATTCACCGCTCCAGCCAACGCCTGCCCTGTTACAATTCTTTACATTACTTTCCTCACGTATCACGTTACAGTTGACACAGAGAAGTTTTAGAATTTGCTTTAATAGCTAAGAAAAATGTACACTTTTGTACAAAAACTTATGATATGAACTTGCTCAAAGAGAAAGATGTACTAGACAAATTTCTTGTCTAGAATACAAAGAGAGTAATATTTATATTACCATAGTAAAACTACTATTTTTCTATCAAATATTTAAGAAAACATTTCGGCAATTTTCCCAAAATGCAAGAATTGCGTGTTCACGTCAACTGAGAAAAACTTTCCAGCTACGGGTGACATTTCAACCGCACAGATAGCTGTACTGATCACTTGTCTTTCGGCTCAGTTGGTTTTTGGCGCGCGAATTACGAGCCCTTATTGGATGTGCTACCGGTTTCTTAACATTGCGGCGTTCTTATACAACAAAATGCCTTGACTTGTTTTATTTATTTAGCTATTTATAGATTAGTAGAGCGGTGTCGTCCAGAATATTTGGGAATTTTACTGGTTTTAAAAGATATTTTTATTATTTTATAAAAATTTAAAAAGGAATATTAGTGTACTGATGGCTATGGAAAAATAGCATTCATGTTGCCTTACGTGTTTCTGCAACACACTGTAATTATCAGGCTATTACGCTGTTTGCCAGCAATACATGTACTGACTGGACATTTCAAAAAATGACTGATCAGCGGCGCCGACAAATATAAGTTATGTAATTGGCTTGTCGGTGAGAAATAAAAACTTAACCAACATAATGCCTTTGCCTGATCAGAACTTACTGTTATTAAGATTTAAGATAGGGGAGAAAATATTAAATTCTTTTTTTTTATTTACTTTTTTTATTGTGAGATAATGTTTAGCAATAAGGTCTTTTTAAACAGTAAAAATTATTTTACTTGCCTAAAAATACTTAGTTTTCATTTTTAACGTATTGTACTATTTACTTTGCTTTTAAATTACCTGCAAGTTAAGCTTTAGTTTACAATAAATAAAACGTGTCATCTTACATCAGAATGATCATTAACAGAAATATCATAAAATAACTTGGAAAATGCTTTATCTTAAAGTATTTTAAAAGGTTTTACAGCAATTTCACATTCTGGGCTGGATGCTAAACTGGCATTTATTTTAACACGCCTCTTTCGGATTTTCTATGACACGGGCATTTTTTCGCAAAGGTCGAAGGTCACACGTGTGCAACTTATTCTTAAGGAAAGTCCTAAAACTTTTTTCTTTAATTTATTGACTTATATCTTTTTTCTTATTTGTTTGCAAGATAGGGAAATTCTACTAACTTGACGATCTTCTCTCTTTCATAATACATTTTTTTAAATTTGCTTGTGATTTTACCTTTCCTTTTAATATTAAGTTTTTTGTTACAGTCTCTAAACCCGAACAATAAGCACAGGATATTGCAAATATCGCTTTAATGGGACCATTAGTTAATAATAATATCTTAGAGACATAATTATAATTGCTAACTTATTAGGATAATTTAATCCTTATTAGTAGCCAAGTTCTGCAAAGAAAAAAGTCATTTAATCTTGCGGGTTCTGCTTTTGAAAGTGACATAAATACATTATATTCATAATACCACCAGCCGCTTTAAAAAACTCGGATCTCTCTTTTAAAAAAAGTATGTTTAAATACTTATTCTTATAATCCATATGTATCCTAATCAAATACTGCTTAAAATATTGTTTTTATGTCTGGACCAATGCACCTTCCACAACTTTTAGCATTATCGATTCCATGCAAAGAGAAGCGGTTTCCCCTATTTCTAATAAAAACTCCTACAAGTAAGCCTATTCTTCTGACCTGCCAAACTGATTTAGATATGTACGGATACTGCTTTTAAGAATTAGCCAGTATATTTTCCTGCCTACAGCTTTGTGCTGCTCTTAGGCATAATTTTACAGTTCATCTAGGGAAACCCTAAACTTTTTTGTCTGTTTTTTACTTCTTGAGCATCTAGATTATATTTTTTTTTATCTGCATAGACTTTTTCTTTCAGGCCAAACTTCCATATTAATTAGTCTTGTGTTAACGAGCTGTCACTTGCTACGATCAGGACATCCACGTTACTTAGGCTTTGAACCTTTGTAGACAGTTTTACGATAAAAAATAATCACTAAAAATATATAACTTTCCAACTGCATTGCGTATATTTGAGTTAAGCCTGCTATAAAACAAGAATTGATTTAGCTTTAAAAAATACTATCGTAAAACTTGAGACTACAAGAAATTCAACTCATTTAAGATGATTTCACGGCCTATCAATACGGCGCCGTAAAGTTTTATAGTTAAACGTTCATTTCAGCATGTATAAAATAAAGTATGAAATGTTAGTCAGGCGAATGGAGTATAAGTAAAATGTTTTTTCGTTTATTATCACTAATTCTAAGTTGAAACACAATTGAATTAAAGATATTTCTTAGTCTATCATTGTCTTAAGTTATTTAAAAACACAACGTTTTAACTGGTAAGTCTCTTCAGCCGTCTTCAAGTATTCACCCGAAGGTAGCTGAAAATACCTACCTAAGGGTAAGATTACATCGGATAGGGAGCCATACAAGAAGGCCCTTACCGAATACAACAAGGCATTGAGGAAAGCTAAGAGAGATTCATGGAGAAGGCACTGTGAGGAAATCGAAGGAACTCAGAAGGCAGCCAGACTCCATAAGATTCTTTCGAAAGAACCTCAATCACAAATATTTACTCTAAAGAAACCCACAGGGGATCACACAAGAACGGCAAATGAGACCATGAGAGAACTACTCAGGGTACACTTTCCGGGATGAAAAATAACCAACATGTCACTGCAAGACTGCAAAAGTTCAGACCTAGAAAACCCAGGATATATTAGGTAAGAAGAAGATTCCAAACAATTCTAATATCTAACACGGTTTGCTAAAGCATGGATAAAATAAAGTACGAAATGTTTGTCGGGTGAATGAAGTATAAGTAAAATGTTTTTTTATTTATCATCGCTATTTCTAAGTTAAAAAATAATTGAATAAAAAATATTTCTAAGTTTATTATTGTTTTAAGTTATTTAAAAACACAACGTTTCAACTGGTAAGTCTCTTCAGCAGTCTTAAAGTATTCACCCAAAGGTAGCTGAAGATACCTATCTTAGGGTAAGATTACATTGGGTTAGAGAAGTTTCAACATTTCTTATATTTAAATATGGTTTGTCAAAGCATTCGGGGTTTTGATTCCTTCGATTCAAAAGTGACTAGCAGCACCGGACTTCTCCGTCTCTCCTCTACTTGTGCATCTTCGATGTTTGTTGATCCGTACTTCTATTGGTCTTTTAGTTTCGCCAACGTAAAAGTTACCACATTCACATGGTATACATAAATGCAGTACCTTTAAACCCTAAGTTATTGCTAGGTAGCTTGTTAAGGATTGAATGGCTCTCAATACCACATTTACATGGTATACATAAATGCAGTACCTTTAAACCCTAGGTTTCTGCTAGGTAGCTTGTTAAGGATTGAATGGCTCTCAATACCATTTTGATATCTTAGTTGTTTCCTATTTTTATATTTTTTCTGAGACGCCCTTGATATAAGGGATGTTAAGCCAAGGTTGTTTTTCTTTATTTCCTACTGGATTAGATATAAGAAATGTTTGAAATTTTTTTAATCCAATGTATTCTTACCCTTAGTCCAAGATAAACACATTACTTTACACGCAGGATTACGTCCATCGCCTTTATGCCCTAACGCACTTCTCTTCTTCTTCTTCCCTGGGAGCCGTCTTGATTAACTACCGGAGGCAGCGCAGCCTCATGGGCTTTTTGTGCCTAATCTCTCATTATCTCTTATATCAATCCTCCCATTAGTCTTGTTCCTTCTACAAGTTTGTATAACCGCGAGACTGCTTCCTGTGGGCCCATTTCCGGTTGCCCAAATAACGCCTGTGTTTTGTGATTTAATGCTTTACATTCGTACAGGATATGGTAGGCTGTTTCTTTCCCCTTGTCGCACATTCTGCAACTTGGGTCCCCATTGTATGAGCCTATCTTGTGTAGGTGTCCTCTTAGGTTATCATACCCCGTTAGCAACCCTACTGTTATGCGAAGTCTTTTCCTACTTTGTCTGAGTAGTTCTTCCTTCGTTCTTTTGGATGGGCCTCTTATGAAGCTTTTTCCATGTACATGTACATTCTACTGAGGTTTCCCCAGTATTCTTCGTGTTTTTTCGGATCCATACCCTGGTTTGCCCTCGTGCTGTGGTTTTGGTCACTCCAAGGGCAGGTTCTGGCCCAAAGTATGGTGTGGATGATCCTTGTCTCGCTAGCTCATCCGCTTTTTCGTTGCCTTCTATCCCCGAATGTACTGGTACCCACAAGAGAATTACTCTGTTGAGTTCCCCCAGGACTTCCAGTTCTTTTTGACATTCCCATGTCAGCTTGGACGTTACCTTGGGGTTTACTAGTGCCCCCAGTGATGCTTGGCTGTCTGTTATTATGCAGATCCGCTTGTTTTTATAAGCCCTCCTAGTATTTTCTTTTGCACAGTGCAGTAAAGCATATATTTCCGTTTGAAATACAGAACTGTGAAGAATTGTGAATTCCTCATTACACAGCACACGCCCGCTCCAGTTCCCTGCTCGGTTTTGGAGCCATCCGTATACCAGATGATGTCTCCAACCGTGCCGGAGAAATCGGGTTGCTGCCACTCACTTCGATCTGGAATTTTTACCTCGAAGTTTTTGTTGAATAAGTATTGGAAAATCATCTGGTCTGTTCTCTCGTCCAGAATGTTGCCGCCAACCTGACTCCCCCAACGCACTTAGTTTTAGTATAAATACTCCTGTAGTCAAATTACGTATTAAGTATTTTCCTAAAGGCAGCTGGAGATACTGAGATACCAGTTAAATCGCGTCGTACTTTTTTAAAGAAATTAAGACAAAGCAAGTCCAATAAATAGCTTTCATTCAGCCTACATTATTGTCTATGACTTTAAGCAAACACGTCAAACGTTGTATTTTAAAATAAGATAAAAGAAGACAAGAGACATTTTATATTCGACCTACATCATTGTCCATGACTTTGAAAAAACTATTTTTAAGTAATTTTAAATGATAGATGTTTTTACGGAACTTTAATATCGGGTGTTTTCTAAGTAATCTAAAATATTTAAAAGGATAATTTCTTAAGTTTTGTTTTTATAAAAAAGGTAACATATATCATTTTTTTTGTCTAAAATACCGAGGGTTGATTTTTTTTTTAATTTGTTGTAACTGTCGGTAAACTTAAATGTCTTTATTTTTTAATATTTAAATTTAAGAGTATTTATTTGAGAACATATTTTAGTACAAATTAAAATGTATTCGCTTTATACTGGCATTTTTAAATTTGTGAATTTTGTGTGTAATCACCAATTAATACCTGACATAAGATGTCTCTTAATAGTATCTTAGTGCAGCTTAGTGTAGGAAAAAAACAAATACACATAAACTAAAAAGATGCAGTTTCTATTCTTTTTTCTAAACAAGGTTTTTACTGAACACTGACATCTTGTGTCAAGTATTTAATGAAGATTATAAAAAATATACAAAAGAATATTTTATGGTCTGCGCGCACGCCCCTTGTAAATTAATCCACCCGATAATTACAAAGAATAAAAAAATAATAAAAAATAAAAATAAAATTAAACCCTCTTTATTTTGGGAAGACATATGTTAATATAAACTTTTTATAAAAACACTTAAGGAATCACTCTTTTAGTAATTTTAGATTACTTAGGAAACACCCTTTAAGTACTATTTCATAGTAATTAAAATTTAAGATGTAACATTTCTTTGAATATAGGCGTTATATAAAATTTAATATACAAGACTTGACGGCCTACCCATGAATTTATAACAATACCTAAATGAATTGAATATTGTGGTTCTGATCAAGACGACGGTAACCTTGTTAAAAAACATATCCGTTGTAAACCAGAAGACGTTATAACAACAACACACTTTTACTTTATACTGACTTGTAGCGCCAACCAAATTTTTAATATTTTAAACACTTATTGGGTCTCTAAGTGAATTTGAAAAAAAAATTTAAAGAGAGAAGTTTTATTGCTATTTAACGAACAAGGTTGTTAACAAGGGCGTCTAATGATCGAGGTCATTTATTCAGTGTTAAGTCGATTATTTGTCAACTGAGACCCAAGTTATAGTTTGGACCTTGTCGATTGAGAGTAATGAATGCAAAAAGAGAAAAACAAAAAAACACCTCATTGGTCAATTCAAAGACTGGCGAGTGGTGACAAAATTGTAAAAATCGACAGTAAAAGTTTAAAATAAGCGTGGAAAATATTTTAAAAACTTTGTAATCATTTAGTCGGATCTGAAAAGACAAGCAGAAGTTAACAATCATGTGTTATTCATTTAACGCAATATATTAATATTCATTAAGCTTCTTTAACGAAATAACCTACATATTAGCCTTAATATAAATTATTTCGGTACAATGAAAATACGCCGAGATCATAATTAAGAAAGTTCCTGAGCAGAAACATTTACCAAACGATTAAGTTACATTATTTTTACCGATTTTACTTCTTGTTAGATTTTGTTTTATACGGGATAAGTTATATTTAATTATTAATTATGTTTACTTAAATTGTTTAAGAAACTTTTTTTACACTTTAAATAGGTAGTTGATATCTTTAAAAAACTGTTTTTGAAATTAACTGGTAATATTACTAAATTTTAAATATCTGTACTCTATTAGCTCTTAAATATCTGACAGTTTTTGATTGTTTGAACAAATGCCAGGTTATACATATAACCTTATAATTTAAATATTCGCACTTGTAACTGTGTATTTGTGTTTTTT
>JAHBCN010022244.1:0-13473 GCA_019359885.1 Listronotus oregonensis
TGAACTATTTATCCACTGCGGGTGGTCTGAAATGTAACGGGTACCACGGTGAATGAAAAATAACGTAAAGTTAATTAAACGAGCCAAATTCACGTAACTACATGAAGGGTGGGTCAAACAAAATAACTACCCCGATTTCTAGTTAATATCGGGTTGACTCTTTAATATTGATTTTAAGGAGGAATTATTTTGCGCATATCGTATGGAAACCTCGTATTTCCATTTTTTTTAAATGATATTTTGGTGGTTTTAGATAGAAAATTAGCGTATATTATATATAACAGCTGTTACCAATAGGAACCGCGTATATCAGCTGCTCCCAAGATTGAAGACCCTGTATATCCAAGGAAGATTGGCTGCATTTTTTAAGTGTTAACAACGTGTTTTCTTACTTCAAAACATTTCCTGGGTGTTAGTTTAAATCCAAAACACGTAAAAAAAAAAAATCTTTCTAGGCAAAAAAGTGCAGCAAATCAGTTTTTTGTGTCTCCTGTAAAATTTATATTTTATGGCATACGAGGTTTTCATGCTAACCCATTGATATAGATATTAGTTCCTTGCAAGTTCTTTTTTGGGATAGGGGTCAAGTAATACATGATACAAAATGTTATCAAATGTTTTTTAACCTAAGTTTGTTAAACTTATCGTGTTTATAACCAATGTATTGTTCTTTTTCATCCACCGGGTGGTGCGTAGCCGATAGAAAATCCCATGTAAATTTTAAAATTAGAAACAAAAAATGCAAGATAACTTTTTGAAGAGACCAAGCTGACAAGCCCTCGTGCCAAGTTTCAAAAAATTTTAATAAGCGAATCTTGAATTATTCAATTTAATGTAATTGCAAAATTACCAAATTTTCGGTTCAGATAAAACCAAACAGGCACCAGTAAAATGAATATTGTCCTCATCTCAGTTCATATCAGTCACAGTCGGTATTTAAAAAAAATATATAAATTATTCATCGACGAAAAAGTATCCATAATTAAGTGGCATTATGCGGGAAACAGTTTTGGAGCAGTATCTGAAATGTTTTCAGTTTATTTCCCCACCAAGCCCATTTCGTCCATTTCAACTATTAAACGTATTGTCAGTAAGTTCAAGTTCAAAGGTACCGTAATAAATATTGTAAATGTTCAACTCAGGATATCGAAAATAGAGCCGAAGAAAGAGAGAACAGAGATCTTAATATTCTACTGAGTGTGGAGGAAAACAAAATGGTTAGTAAGAGGGTTCTTAGGCAAGAGGTAAATAAACATCATACAACGGTATTGCGCACTTTGAAAAAACACAAATATTATTCGTATAAATTCGAAAAACATTAAGAGCTGCAGGAAGGAGATGAAGAGCGAAAAATGGCATTTGTTTTAAATGATGGAAAGAGCAAATAACGATAGGAATTTTTTAAGAAATATTTGTTTAACCGATGAATGTACATTCACCCTCAACAATGAACCAAATGTTCAGAATTGTCGGTATTGGAGCCAAAAAAATGGACTCGGACACAATATCCCCAAAAAAACAAATGTATTCCTGGGAATTATCGGAAACCATATCATTGGACCCTTTTTTATGGACTATAATCTGACAGCCGAAACCTATTTGGACTTATTTCAGAATCAAATTGGACCCGCCTTGGAAGAAGTTGTTCGGGAAGATCAACTGATCTGGTACCAAATGGATAGTTGCCCCGCCTATAATGCCCGTATGGTTGACTTCTTTCTGTGGGGCACTTAAAAAGTGTCATTTATAAAAGTGTAAAATTTGAGGATCTAAACCAGCTACAAAACGCTATTTCGTTTGAACTTAGCAACGTTAGAAATTAATTTTATGATCGGTTAGGATATTGTTTAGCTGTTAATGAGGGGTTGTTTGAACATTTGATTAATTAATGTTTTTATGTAATTCTCTATTATTTTTAAAAAAGTTATTGTCTTAAAACCAAGTATCGAAAAGTACTTTTTAGAGTACAGTATAAAATAAAGTATTTTTAAAAGTGTTGTTTTTAAATCAAATAAAATAATTACGCTACATGACTATTAAAATATTTACAATAATACCACGCCCAATCATACGAGTTATGCATTTAAAGAAAAAAATACTCTGAAAATATATAAACTACTAAATAAGATGTCGGTAATAATAAATTGAACGTCTATTTATTTAAATACCTACTTTCTATACTGTCAAAACCTATGCATTCAATTGCAATCATGGTAAATGTTGTGTTATGCAAAATATTATTTTTTTCTAGTCTTTAAGAAAATGTTAAGATATCAAGGATTTATTACAGAATTTCTTGCATAATTTGTCGACAGTCATGGCCTAAGACTTCTATTAAGTAAACAAACATTGCTTTTAGGACATTATAATTTTAATTACAGTTTGTCAAATGAAATTACTTGCTGAATGGCGCATAAATTATAACAAACCGTTAAGACTATATTGTACTTTTAAATATGGTATTAATATTAGTTTATAGTCAAGGAAATAAAGCACTAAATTATAGTTAAAAAAAACTAAAAATCCTATTAAAAAAGTTAACATACATAACCACATTTCTTTTTTAAGTAGTGACTTTGACATACATTTTTTTTAGTAGGATATGCTATCAAAAGAATTATAGGCTTATATTCATAATAATCAGAAACATATTTTTTGGAAAATCGCTCAAACCCGTCTATTAGTACTTCTCAAAATTGCGATATGACGTTATCGATTCTTTTTTTAAATCGGAAACTAAGTTTTTTAAGAAATATTTTAAAGCACATTTTAAGTTATACATATACTGCCTAATTTCAAATTTTTCCTCCGTGTCGCTTAAAAGAGATATTAAGCACAAAATTTTAATTTTAAAATAAACCATATTTTATTCACATTGATAATGTTTCTTTAATACATGTATCATTTAAATTCACGGTATTTTCTTCATCTTTATGCGCCCATTTTGACCATTTGTACAATTGCTGGATGCATGCGATTTATTACGATTATTATGTTTAAAAGGTACGCGGTATTTTATCACCAAAAAGCACTCCAATTTTTCACAAACGGAAATGCGATTTCTGTTATGACGTGTATGCAAGCGGCGGTCAAATAACCTACTTTCTTTATTACCTTAGGATTAATTATCAACTCTTAAAATGGCACTCGGGAACAAATCATTTGACCTGACCTGTTACCATCTCATTACCTATGTCACCGTCTAGTTGTCTAAAGAGGGCTGCAACAGCAGCTAAGGAGTCTTTACTACCTGCGAAGTCAAGAACGTTTTACGACGAGACATAGAAAGCGTACAGATAATGGCGTAATGAATAAAAAATTGCAGAAGACCGATGAAGACTGAATCTTAGCTTACTTTAGCACCAACGAAGTGTAAACTTTAATTAGGTATTAATTTATTGTAGTATATTTAAATAATTTTTTAATAAAATTTTAATAATTGTTTGACCATTTGTTATGGAGAATGACAGTTTCTTTATTTTATTAGTAAAATAAAGTAACTTAATATTACTATACTTGAATTTTTTCGGATATGCAGTTTTGTCAAAAAGCCCAAAAAAACGTATTTCTTAGCTGTTAACAATTGACATACCAAAGGTGCGTTCGATTTGTATATTCAATTTGCGCATTTGTTCACACCGTAAGAACTTTTCGCTCCGAACCCGTTGGAGATGGATCTGACAAATGCTGTTATAAATGTTTTATTTATATTTAAAAAATATATATATTTCTTTAAAATTTGGATTTTTTTATAAACTGTAAAGGCTCTATTTTCCATACTTTTATGAAAAATTAAAAGTTTTTTTAACAATATAAAATCTGATTTATTTATAAAAAAGTGTACAAAATATGCTTTCTTAACAATACTTTAAAATGCAAACAGCTCATCATTCTAAATTTATTGGCGTTTTTTAAGCTAGAGAAACAACCAGAAGCTGCAGGAATTGCCTTAAACCTTCAAAATTTGGAAAGGACAACTGCTCCAACGAAAATAAGTGATGGAGCGATATTTAATTAAAAAAATGGACTAAAACGGGACAAAAGCTTTAAAGAAGTATCATTAACAAGGGCAAAAGGATATTCCAAAAGATGTTGATTGCAATACAATGCAATATAAACCAATGGTAACAATAGGAAACTTAATGTGTGGCAAAGTAATCAAACTTAATTTAAATAAATAAATAAACAATTTTTAAATAAAATATTACATGATATAAATCAAAGATCGTCAAGGTCAGATAACAGATCGTCGCTCTCATCTTTGTCATCCGAATCAGTCACTATGACGAGGTTTATATCTGAAACATCGCATATTCTGATTACTTCCCAAGCTTCTAGGATCCCTTTTTGGGCATGCCGAATGTAGTTCTGCCAATGCTTAGCGGTTACTTCGCCAAGTACCTTTTCCCACGTTGCCAACACTTTAGAAGAGGTTCCTTTTAAGGCAGAAATATATTGGTTGGATTATATTGACAATGGTACGGTGGAAGGCGAAGAACTTTATGACCAAAAGCATTCACATATTCGTCAAGGAAATATTTCTTTTCTAAACTTAGGTTTTTTTTCTATCAAATCCCAAAGTTGGTCTTTCATAGCTGTCTCAAAAAAAGGCAATATTTTCTTCGGAAAGCCACAGAATTAATCTTTTTTTGGTCCAAGATTTGCGGAGTATGTCTTTTACCAGCCCGGGGTGGAGCGTTGTCCATGATAATTAATGATTTGGGCGGCAAATTTGGAACAAGTTGATATTTAAACCATTTTTCGAAATTTTGGCGGTTTATGCTATCATGGTAGTCGCCACTCTTTGTACCACTTTTAAAGACTAAACTAGCTCCCTTGATAAATCCGTTTTCATTGCCGGCGTTGACGACGATATATCTATAACCTAAAAAAATTAACGGTTTTAACATCGGCGCAAAAGGAAAAAAAAATTTTTATAGTATTAATTTAGATGTCTAGTATAATTAGAAACATATATTTACTTCGTCCCATCACGAATCCAAATCCCAAGGCAATTCTCAAATCCAACCCTAGCACATTAATCAAAACGGAAAAAATGTTAGGGCGCAAGTGTAAAGGTATTGGTAATTGATCTCCTACCAATGGGTTGTTTTTGAATAAAAGCAACTTTTACTCACCTCCACTGCTTTTTACAGAGCTTGTGGCTTTGGTTTCATCCTGCCAGGTATTTCTAAAAGATCCTTTACTAAGTATTCATGTTTCATCAAGAAATACTGGAGTAAGACCGTTTTGAAGTAGACTAATATTTTTTGTGTATTTTCTCAAAAATTTAATTCTTTTATTAAAAACATCTGGTAAATCCATGAGATACTTTCGGTTGTTACTTTTCTTCCACTGAAAGCCAATTTCTTTTACCCATTTTCGCAAAAAACTAATGGATAATTTTTGATGAAGAGATTTTATGGTAATATGCTCTTTAAGTGCATACATGCGATAAACGTTATCCCGGATTTTGCTTTTCAAGTAGGCAGTAATTTTGATATGCTCTTTATTTCTTGTTAATGATACTTCTTTAAAACTTTTGTCCGATTTTAGTCCATATTTTTTTAAATTAAATATTGCTCTTTCACTCGCTTTCGTTGCGGTTAGTTGTGATTAGTTAGCAGCTGTCCTCTTCACCACATTTTGAAAGTTCAAGGCAATTCCTGCAGCTTCTTGTTGTTTCTCTAGCTCAAAAAAAGCCAATAAATTTAGAATAATGAGCTGGCTTTGCTCGTTTAGTCGCTTATTTCCTATTTTTTTCGGCATTTTTACTTTTGACGCACGCAGATAATTTTTTTTGACAATGGGAAATTTTAAACTAGGGAATTTGTTATTAATGTGACAAGTAACAGTTGAAATAAGAAGACACATGACTTTTTTGGTAAATTTATTGTTTCTTTCTGCAAAAGTGTATAAGTTAAGGATGCAAAAAAATGTCGGAACTGCATATCCGAAAAAATTTAACTATAGTACAATAAAGTGCTACTTTATGGAAGCAAAATTGTTCTATAAATATCACTTTTTTGGTCAATTATACATAAAGAAGTTTAAGAGATTTCAGAGCAGATTTTAGATACAGCCAAGCAATGCTTTTAATATTAAAACCATCAAATACGGCCCTGTCTACAATAATATAATTAATGTGTTTTGATGGTTTTCATTACGACAATGTAGCCAGCTTGTTGTAATCAATGCTCCGACTACACTGGACGAGGACGAAGGATAATGGAGTCACCGCCACCCAAATCGATACAACAACGCTCCAAAACTCTACGGCCGCTACCGTTTACGTGAAGCGATGCAGCTTTTACGAGGGTCGTGAGTTATTATGTATAAATTGAGTTTATCTCTGACCTTTCTATAAATTAGAATGTGTTTTCCAAAACCAAATAACTCTACATTTTCGTTGTTTCTTTTTGGGCTTTGTTGTTGTTTTATTTAATAGTTGAAAATATGGAATTGGAGTTGGACATTTTGATTTCAAGTTTACAAAGTATCGCAGCTGATCACATTAATCCATTTAAGTTGAGTAAACTTTTTAAAAAATATTTATACAATATTGGCAAGGCAAGGGCTTGGGAACCAATTTTAATGTAATAGAGTAGGATGCATATGGTATGGCCCCAGATTAAAAAGAGAACTTCAACAATTTCTCTTATCCCACTCCCAATACAATGACGGTGCCTACCATTCGTTAGGATATTGTCGACAGTCATTTCGCAAAATATTTATTAGCAATTTATGAAATGTTTTAAAAATCATGCATTTTATAAAACTTTTCATTTAAAAAAAGTTATGCGCTTAGCAAAAAAAAAAAGGAAATTTGTAAAAAATATTAGTATTTTAGAAAGGTTAAAGATACTTTATTATTTTAATAAAAGGTATTTGTTATTTTATCGAGCAAGACCACATAAATAATTTTATTTTTACTGGTTGGCAACGTTGTTCATCGCGTTCATTTGCATTACCGTCCGGGGCGGTTGATACTGAGTGGTGTGTGCAGTGTTGCCAAATGAGATAAAGCAGAAATCGTGAAATACAATGACGAAAAATCGTATGAAATCGTAAGGAGAGTGGGAGATTACAAATTACTTAATAATATTGTTAAAAAGGAAAATACAATGACATGCAATGTTTAATTCGTTGTTAATAATGATATAACTTATAAATTTTTGTTTGATGATACTAATAGACAGTTTCCTCTAAAACTTAAAAAAATAAATTCTGAATCGAATTTATTTATCAATATGAGAAATTAATTATCCGCCCATTGAGCATATCAAAAACCAACTCAGAAAGGATAATATATGTACCTAGATTCGCATCAGCGCCTTCTTCTGCCGACAAAAATGGTTGTCTACTTAATTAGTTCTTGACGTTCGGGAACAAAGAGAAGTCATTTTGTGCCAAATTGGAACTGTTTGGCGGCTGACCAGCTAATTCAACTTTTTAAATGCTCAAACACTCGGTTACAGATACATTATCTTGATAAAGGCATATTTTGTTTGGATAAAAAATTACTTGACAAAGCTCGTTTGTTTTCATAGTTTCACCGAAGACTTCTGACAAAAAATAGTTCGTTCTGGTTCTGGTCTACCTAGAATTGACCTTTTTACGTTTCTTTAAAGGTAAACATTTGTTCCGAAGTGCTGCTGTTTACTCTTTGGCTCATACGCAAAGATCCATAATTTGTCACCTGTTACAATCGTACACACGTCTTTTGAAGCATCGCATCATTGTATTTCTTAAGCATTAGGTTTTTCACAGCTAAGTGATCATGCAATATTTTATATACGAGTATACTGGTAAAATTAATGCCCAAGGTTGCACAATATGTTTCATGACGATCTTGCGTTATTAGTTTTTGCACAGAATCAATGTTTTTTGACACAATAACTGATTTTGGAAGACTTTTACGTCTTTCGTCGGTAAGCAAACAGCAACCACGATTACATTTCTTATACCAGCGTTTCACAGTGACAAAGAATGGGGATTCATCGCCAAAAGTGAAAATAATTTGATCGATTCACTTATGTCTTGATAAATAAATAACTAAAATAATTGCATTAACTTTTTTAAGAGTTAATTCCATTATTTCGCTAGAACATAATTTTTAAATTACTGTAAATATTACAAATTGTGGTCAAATCCCAAAATGTTCTGAAATAGTTTTTCTCAAGCTCGAAAATGTCAAACTTGTTAGTGGACGCGTCAGATGGTACCTAAAAATACTCAGTATTGCCAAGGCTTGAAATAAAAGTAGCTTGTACTTAACCAACTCTAGTCTTAACAATAAATTCTTAATAAATAACAAAGATAACATCACCAAAAATTACACACACTCAAAACAAAACAAAACAAACAAGAAATAGGAGGTGTAACATAAGGGTTGGGAATAAATTGAACAGTGGATTCCTTAGTTTTTTTTCATATGTAGTTTTGCTCTACGAATATTCGTTTATAAGTTACAGGGTGTTGAGAAACAAGGAAAAGACAAAATGGTTTTAGTGTTATAATTTTTTAAATGCTAGAAAATTATGGAACGAAATTTTAGCTTGGGCCTAATCTATAGTAAATGCTATAGTAAAAGTAAAAAAAGGACTTCGTAGTTTACTTAGTAATGTGCGTCCAGACTTTACCGTAGGTTTAAACAAAATGGTACGCCACTGATAATTTTTTAATCATTTTCTCAAATTTAATTGTTTGCTTTAAACAAAATTAGTCTCTTAAGTTTTTCTTGTATTTCTCGACATTTTCTCTAATTTAGCATTTTGGAAAGTGTGGAAACAACCAAAAATGTAAAAAACAAAAACATTATCGGCAACATTTTTAACATTGCTTATAATAGTCTTATTTAAGGACAATTTAGACAAAAGTTAAATATCAGAAAATTATCAAAAAAAAATTACCAGTGGCGTACCATATTTGTTTAAGAAAAAAACCCTGCGTTAATAACCGTACGCACGCCGCTGGGTAAACTACTAAGTCAATTATTTTACTGTTACTAGGGCACCATGAAATTAAGTCTGGTTAAAATTTCATTTTATTATTTTTTAGAGTTTGAAAGTTATTATACTAAAACGATTTTTTTTTTAAATTTCTTAACACCCTGTATCTTACAAACGAAAATTTGTAAAGCAAAACTACATATAAAAAATATGTATTTATAAGAACTTTTTAAATTATTTCCAACCTTTATGTTGCACACTGCAAGTGCAACTGTAGAAAATGTCTATAAACCAGACAAAACGAATTTTTTAAATATGTAAGATAAACTTTGATTTACACACAAAAAATACCCTAAAGAAATGCGATTAAAATACCATTTTAATAGTTGGATAACGACTAAGTTGGCCCTTATAGACGTGCCACCACTGATAAAGTCCACGTTATATCACTAATGCGGAATTTTAATACTAAAATCACAGTAATATGATTTCTAAATTTAAATATAAAAAATATATTATGATTTCTAAATATTTTCCTTGAACAAAGAAAAGACATTTTGCACAATTTACCACTCAATCTGGTCGCCGGCGCCTCTTCAAAGTAAATCGGAAAACTCGTCCAGCTTTTCTAGAAATTTGCCGCTATGCAAATGTAATAAGTCTAAAAGCTCGCCCGTTCTAATCTTAAATTCAGGACGCGTACAGGGTATAACATTTCACTGGTTTCGGGGAAAACTTCAATATCATAAGGGCAAAAAAGTAGCGGTTCGATTTCGTTTTTCAACGCCCTCAGTGTGGAGAACCGAGGTTTTCTCGGATATTTTACAAAGCATATTTTAAAATGAGTCTAACTTTGCTGCTCTTTTAGGTTGTGAATAATATTTTTATTTTAATGAGTTTTTTGGTTCAAAAGTCAAGCTCTTTGCTAATATGAGTTTTGTAGTACTTAGTAAAACCATGTGTAAGCACATTCAACACTTTTTTTTATTTTGAATTTTATACAAGTCAAGAGTTTTAAAACATTTTATAAGTACATATAAGTTTCAGTTTGTTTTATTTGTGATACTCGCCTTACTACTTTTTGGAAAATGGGACCTCTTTGGTCCAGGTCCCAGGGTATAACGAGATGACCCTGTTCAGCCCTATTGACCCCTATGCAGATCGCCAGCAACAAAAAAGAAGAAAACCCCCCAAAAAAAAAAAAACAAAAATCAAAAATATTAATCTACGTTTCGGTGGCAAGTCGGCCACCGTTTTCAAGATGAAACTAAAACAAAAAATTAAAGTAAATTTTAAGATATTTTTGCTCTAAAAACTTAGGAAATTCTGGTAGCTTTTATGACGTTTTGTCATAAATGACATTAGGTTATTTGACTGGTATATGTATAGTATTCAAAAAAAAAAACAAAAAGGTGGTATGGTGTGTTAATTGATTTTAAGTTTACCTGAATTTACTTCAGCTTCAAGCATAGGTAACCAAATATTATTCAAACTAACAGATATTGATGCTACACATTTATCTTTATTTAATAAAATAAATGCACTTTCCTTTTTTACGTTTTTTTGAACAAGTTTCCTTTGCTAAAATGCTAGAAGCATTTCAGTTTATTGTGTGGTTATTATCAAATGCGTGCAGAACTGTCAAAGTACTCTTAAATAGTACTTTAAGTACAAGTACCAAGTTTATGATTTTTTAAAAATTACTTCAAGTACAAGTAACAAGTATTCACTAAAATGTACTTGCATTTTCAAGTAATTTGAAAAAGTTCTTGAAGTACCACCCAAGTATTTTACTTGAAGTAAATCCAAGTACTTGAAGTAAACTTAAGTACTTGAAGTAAAACAAAGTACTTGAAGTAAAACATAGTACTTGAAGTAAAACAAAGTACTTGAAGTACACCAAAGTACTTAAAGTAAACCAAAGTACTTGAAGTACATAAAAGTACTTGAAGTAAATAAAAGTACTTCAAGTAAAACAAATTATACTTAAGTAGTATTTTTTGTAAGGAAGTTAGAGGGTTTATTCCTCAAAACGGGGTTTTCCAACAACTCTATTAAAATACAGGGGTTTTGTTCAAATGAAGGTAATAATATACGCATTCACAATACGAAATAGTTGGGGAACCGCTCCATCAAACTTTAAATCGCAACAATAGAATATTCTTGAACTGTCACGTTTTTGACATTTTCGGGAGTAATTTGGAAACTGTTTCGTATCCTGAATGCGTTCGATAATAAAATTAATCATGAAAAATGGCTGTTAGTAATCATTATTAAATATAACAACTTGGGTATCAAAATAAAGGATTTTTTATAAGGATTGATTTCGAAAGAAATCGGTGTTTTAACATCTCTAATTTTTTGTAATTTAAAAAATATCAAGTTAAATGATTAATAGTCTAAAACTGATAGTGTTCTACTTCTATTCTGGAAGTACTTTCTTTACTTAAAGTACTTTTTTTACTTGAAGTACTTTTTTTACTTCAAGTACATCGTAATACTTCAAGTACTTAAATAAATACTTCAAGTAATTTACTTGGTCAAATCAAGTAAAAATCCAAGTATCTTTATAAAAACTAATCAAGTACAAGTACAAGTACCTTCTAATAAAAAGTACTTGAAGTAAAATACTTAAAGCACAAAAAAGAACTTTAAGTAAAATTTTACTTAAAGTACATCAAGTTTTGACAGCTCTGAATGCGTGTTGGAAGTTTTACCTATATAAAATTTATCACATTCACAAGGGATCTTATAAATAACATTTCTTGTGTTTTCGTTTATATTGTATGGTTTTGTTTTTGTTACTTGAGATCTAATAGTGTTTTGTGTTTTAAAGATAGTACGAATATTGAATGTATTACAAATTCGTTACATTTTATTTGATAAGCCAGAAATATATGGTAAAAATAGATTTGTAAAAAGTCAAATTTCAAATTTCAAAAAGCATTTGTTTATAAAATTTAGAGCATAATTATTTTGAACTGAAATATCTTTTAAAAATTCTTTTTAGTTTTTTTGTTTTGATCAGAACAAATTATTTTAACTCTATCAAAAAGACTTTTTACAACTCCTTTTTTTACTATTATTGGGTGATTAGAGTTAACATTTAAGTATCCGTTTGTATGTGTAGGTTTTCTGTATATTTTAGTTTCCCTTTTGGTTTCTTCTTTTTTGGTGCAGGCAATCTGCAAGTTCATAGGGGTCAATAGGGCTGAACAGGGCCAGCTCGTTATACCCCGGGACCTGGACCGAAGAGGTCCCATTTTCCAAAGAGTACACGGAAAAAAGAATGTACTAAATTTAAGCATAATAATATTAGTTTAAGGTTATCTTAGCTTTGTATAACCCCAAGACTATATTGTTTTAATTTGAGAATTTAAAATCTTCATTTAAATTTATTTAAATTAAATATACACATCGTTATTTGTAACATATGAAAGATTTATTTTTATGCATGCAATTGAATCAAATTGTTACCATAAAGATTTAGAATGAAGATATCAGTAGCTCAGCATAAGCCGAAAGTTTCTTTAGAAATAAATATATGATTTTGTTATATTGAAGATTCTACCGAATCTGAAAAGTTAATTCAGAAATGTTAGTATGTTTAAAATAAAACACAACTTCTCAAAGCAAAATTACGCCCTATTTAAAATAAAATATCGTACTTTAAATCTGAGCCTACAATTTGTATTTCTAAGAATATGATATACTCAAATTAAATATTTAAATTTTGGTGTTATTATAGCAAATCTTTGGTATAAGTAGGTTTTGTTTTATTTAGTGTTATTGTAATATTAAAATGAAAATATTAACTATTTAATTTAATAATTTTAACATGTTCGGTTTAATATGCTGACATTTTTAGAACTAAAATATGTACAAGGTGTAACAAATTCGAGTGTATCCATGGGGATCTTGGAAACCATGGAATACGAAGTCGGTTAAATTAAGGCAAAGTTGCGCATTTACTTGCCCAACAAAATGCCGTTTAAAATGTGTCAGATTTCCGAATAGTTCCAAAGATATACGGGAAAAACCAAAATTTTGAAAAAAAGTATTTTATTTTTCTAACCCTATTTATTAACCGATTTTAAAATTAATAACACATTCACATAGCCACTTTATTTCCGCTAAATATTAGTGTTTTTGGATTTGCCATTCAACGTTTCGTTTTCTGACGACCATCATCAACTTTATTTTTTCTTGTGTACGCCAAATAGGATCTCTTTCACTCTCATTACTAGTAGCTAAATACCGAACCACAAATCTGATATGCAAGTGTGATACATCGTTGAATAGGTCATTCAATAAGAAACTCAAAACTAAAAAAATCCAATATGGCGTCCACAAGAAAAAATAAAGTTGATGACGGTCGTCATAAAATTAAACGTTGAATGGCAAATCCAAAAACACTAATATTTAGCGGAAATAAAGTGGCTATGTAAATGTGTTATTAATTTTAAAATCGGTTAATAAATAAGGTTAGAAAAAAAATCAATTTTTGAAAATTTTATTTTTT
>JAHBCN010022245.1:0-13446 GCA_019359885.1 Listronotus oregonensis
ACAAACTTTGCCCATGATTGTTTAAAAGTATTTTATAAAATAACATTTACACATTTACAAACCTCCCCCTTTTTTGAAGATTTTCTTTTAGGTTATTTATTTCCTAACCAAACTTAATTTGTCAACAACTGCTATTTTCATATCATCCCCTTTGCCTATGCTGCGCCATCTATTTACTACTTACAGCTGGACACTTTTTCAATTCGCTTCCATATGAGTTATTTCTCCTTCCCTCTACCCTTCATAAATTAAATTAAATTGCATTTTTTGACATGAATTATGAAAACGTAAAAGATCAATATAGAAAAATTCAAAATCTTGTCAAGGTGTCAAAAGTTAGGTTCCAACATTACTTTTTTTCTCCGTTTTTTAAAGGTGTTTTTTTTTTTAATTTCATTTAACGCGAAAACAGAAAATCCATACGCTTTTTTTTTCAACCTCAGATCGTTTTGAGCGAATCTGTTTCCCCGATTTTTAGACGCATTTTAAGTTTAAAGAGATTAAAGGTCAAATGCAGTTAAACATCCAAATTATAAATAAAGAAAAAGTAATTCTAAATAAAAATAAAAAAATATAAATAAATTTTGCAGAAAACAACTTAAATCTCTAGTCTTTTATGTTTTAAATAAACAAATTAAATTAACATAACAAAAACAGTGTCACACATTTCAAAAAATTAACATTTTTAAAGAAAGACAAGAAAAAAAATTAAGGGTGATTTTTTGCGACTATTTTTTTTTTTCCGGTCCCATCGTGAAATTTTGTTGGAAATACCCCAAAAAATTATTTTTATAATAAGGATGGAATCTTTCAGGAAATTTTTTTAGGGATATTTCCAACAAAAATTTACGATGGGCCAAAAAACAATAGTTCAAAAAATTAATACTAATATATCTAGTAGGTCCGCAAGGCCTTCGTTTCCGATATAAGTGTTAAAATTTTTGTTTTTATTTTTTTTATATTAAAAAAAAAGGTTTGCTGAACATAATTTAAGAACAATAATTTTATTGAAAATTAAAATACATATTGTTTTATTATACATTTTGTTCTTTGTTTTTTAAATTTTGCTATAATAAAATCAGATGCGTGTCATGCGTGGATTTTTTTTAAATCCAAATATCTCGAAAACGGTTGCTCATATCGACTTTTAACAGGTATACCTTTTTGACGTAAAAATGACAAAACAGTTATTTAATTTACTTATATATAAATGTAATACAGTGCCGTACCAAAAAGTTGTGATTGTTCAAAATAGTAAAAAGGCATGTAGGTGGCTCCCCCTACAAGTAAGAGCCGTACTAAGATTAGATTCGAATCCGTCATACCAAAAAATCCAGGATACCAAATTTTACGCTAATATTTACATTACCATAGATTTTATTTAAAAAATAGAAAACCTTTTCGTACAAATTGCGAAATATTTGCCGATTTTTTGTTTTAAAAAAATCCTAAACAAAACCATATCTTATGTTTTTTCTTTTATTTTCAGTAATTAGATGGCCGCTCCGTGGCAGGCCCCAGAAGCTCAGGGCCTGTACGACCCGTCCTTTGAAAAAGAGGCCTGCGGCGTGGGTTTCGTGGTCGCCATCGATGGCAAGCGTGATACGAAGATCGTGCGTGATGCGCAACGTCTGGCTGTGTCTATGAACCATCGTGGAGCATGCGCATGTGACAATGACACGGGAGACGGAGCTGGGGTACTTACTGCTATACCGCATGATTTTTATACGGCTAAGCTTAAGTAAGTATATTAACGTCAGGCAGTTTTAGTTTAGTGAATACGATTATCCTCTGTGAAGGATTTTTTGGTTGTGATATAAATATGATATAATTAAATTCTGTCTGCATTTTAAATTCTAAGATAATTATGACCTCAGAAATTTAGGTTTAATCAGATTAGAAACTTCTAAACTACCCCCTAAATATCCAATATTACCGCCCTTGTTTTGGGGCGTTCCAAATTAAAATATACAGTTGTCAGAGTTTTTCCTTTACTTGTGTTCTATAATGTACTTATACACCAAATTTCAAGTTTCTACTCCCTCGGGAAGTGTCCTATAATATCAAATCTCTAAAGCCTTGCCCTTTTTTAACGTTTTAACTTTTTGTTCACCTTGATAGCTCTTTTTTTAAAAGGGGATATTAAGATTTACACTAGGACATGTTTACATTAAAATTTCTGTAAAAATAGAGGTGATGCGAATTTTTTTTAGCGCAATGTAGTTATAGGGCTTCAAATAGTTATTTCAAATTTTATTAAGAAATGTAACATTGGGTAGGGAAATATATAGTCAAATTATTAGGACATTTTAAAGGACAATCCAAAAAAGAAAGATTATTTTCTAAAATAGAAACTTGATCGAAAAATCCTAAAATATTTTAAAGAAATGTAAGAAAATTTTGGAGAAGGATAAAAACGCAAAAAAATTTAAATGCTTTTTTAAGGTGCAAGGGCCAAATATATTTAAAAATATATAAACAAATTTTTAGTTAAAATACATTTAAAACACTGATGGGGTTTAAGACGAGATTTTTGTTTCCCCAAAGTTGTGCTCTTCTACAAAATGCATTCAAATTGGGTTAATTGTATAATCTTCAAACCACATACCACAAACACCAAACTTTAATAATTTAATTAATTTATTTAAAAATAAACACAAATTAAATTAAAACAAAAATTATTTTGAAAAAAATAACAAAAATTTTATTTATAAGAAAGAAAATGGTGTTATAGGGTTCACCTGCAAAATACTTATGTGGATTTACATACCAGATCTCATATCTTTATGTGAATCGATATAAAAGTTATGATAGGGAGGGGAAACCAGCTGAATCCTTTCGTCTGATATGCACACTACGTGCCTCAAGAACTAGATATTTGAATTCTTGTACTGTTAAAGCGACATAAATGTATTAAGCGGGCGTATTAAATTTTCCGGCATTATGCTCCTATGGAAAGGCTACATTTGGCAACATTAGGGTACATACGCGCCTCAAGCGACGCTTTGAGTCGGACTGTCTCAAAAAGTCATATGGTCATTGCGCTGTTGCCAGTGTCAAAACAGTGTTGACAAATATCCAAATCGGGAAAACAATTGTACTGACTGGTTAGTCTTTGGGTTGTTTTGTACAATAAAGTTAGGTATAAAATGCATTAGTAAAACTTAATATTGGTTTGTGTTTACTTAAAGCAAGATTAGAACGTAGTAATTTAATTTATAGTGAAGTATATCCAATGGATGGTGTAATACCTATTTGTTTTTGCGGTTTACATTTACAGGCGCACCCATTATGGTACTTACATATCCTCTTGCTGCAATATTATTTTATTTTCTTTGTAGAAATTAAAATAAATGACATTTATTGTAGAGGAACAGATAAAAACTTTAAAGATCCATATTTGTGAAGTTTGACCAGGACACTGTAAAGATGTGGATGAAGAATGACGTAAGGTTTCACGATAACAACTTGGTACTTTTTTTGATTCCCTATTGACCTACCAGAGTTGTTAACAAATATTTCCTCGTTTATTTAAAAAATAGTAAATATCTTTAGTATAAATTAATTGGTGGTTTAATATTTTTTTCTTTTTACAAGAAACATGGCGTTATTAGATTCGTCGTTTTATTTTTCTAAAAATGTTAGTACTTTTTTATAAATACGTGTGAAGTTTTTTTAGATGTGTGGGTTAAGCCGGAGTCTCATGCGTCCGATTTCCGACGATCCGATCATCCGAAAGTATTTTGATTGGTCAGAACATTTTAACATTAACCTGAATTTACCTCCCATACTCAACAACCACTTTCTTTCTTCCATTAAATAATATTTTAGTTCCGTTAGGTTATTATTTCCTCTTTTTTCATTGCAGTTTCACAGGTTGACCTTTAAATGCTCTTATTTTCTTTTCTTTTGACTGGATATCGGATGCGAAATTCGGATCAATGAGACATGCAAGTTTTCCGACAAAAAATTTCGTACGTAGGATGGTCGGAAATCGGACGCATGAGACTCCGGCTTTATTCGTTGTTGGCGGGTCCAGTATTCTTTTACAATGAAATAAAAAGATATGAATTTTATGTAGTAATAAAACTTTTATTTTTGGAAGGTATACACCGTGATGTATGTGGTTTTAGCCTAATAAGCGTTGCGTTACCATGTTTTTATAAAACATGGTAACGCAATTAAAAATGTACTGAACAAACTCTTGCTGAAAAATGTATGAAAAATCATGACAAATGCAATTGCTTAATCTTAGAATCGTCATTTATAGACATTTTTACGGGGAGGGGGGTTGGACCTATCCAAGAAATGAAGTTTCGTTCGTGATTGTCGTAACTAACCTACTCACCAAAGAAAAAAGCCGCCCTTTCTCGACAATTTTTTTTTAGTACTATTAATTTTTGTATTTTTAACTTTTTCTAAGTTGTAAACAACATAGACCTTGACCGCCCCGTGTGAAATAGAAAAAAGCCGCCCCTTTTTCAAAAGTTTTTTTAGTAATATTAATCTTTGTATTTTTAACTTTTTCTAAGTTGTACACAACATAGACTCCTTAAAAATCAGTACTTACTTTTATGTAATTACGTTCTTTTTGTTGATAGAAAAGAAAAAAAAATTCAAAAACAACACTCCTATATTATTTTATAATAAGCATACATTTTTTAACTATATAAAAAGAAAAGTAAATACTAAACAAATGGTACATAACTAAAATTAAAATGATGTACATACTTTTAATTACAATATTAACATACTTTACATAGATAAATGTCAAACAAAAAGAAAATCTTACCAAAAGGAAACAAACATAAAAGAATAAATATTCTTATTCCATAATACTCGTTTGGTTTTTTTTTTGATGCAAATTCATCTATTACGGTTGGCCAATCTAAATTATTGCAAATATTTTGTTCTATATGTATTAATGCAAGATTTGTCAGTCTTTTTTGGGACATTGTAAATGTCAAATAATTTTAAGTTTAAGATTCCTCTTCTTCTTCTTCTTTCCTGGGAGCCGTCTTGATTTACTACCGGAGGCAGCGCAGCCTCTTGGGCTTTTTGTGCCTAATCTCCCATAATTCTATATACCAATCCTCCTATTAGTCTCGTTCCTTCCACAAGTCTGTATAACCCCGACACTGGTTGGTTTTACTCCTTTTGGGCCCTTTAAAGCCTTGTCTTTTGTGATTCAATGCTTCACATTCGCACAGGATATGGTAGGCTGTTTCTTCCCCCTCGTCGCACATTCTGCAACTTGGGTCCCCAATGTATGAGCCCATCTTGTGTAGGTATCCTCTTAGGCTATCGTGCCCTGTTAGCAACCCTACCGTTATGCGAAGCTTTTCCTACTTTGCCCGAGTAGTTCTTTCCCTTTGTTTTTTGGATGGGCCCCTTATGAAGCTTTTCCATTTCTAATTCTACTGAGGTTTCCCCAGTATTTCCCCGTGTTTGTTTCGGATCCATTCCCTGGTTTGCCCTCGTGCTTGGTTTTGGTCACTCCAAGGGCAGGTTCTGGTCCCAAAATATGGTGTGGATGATCCCTGTCTCGCTAGCTCATTTGCTTTTTTGTTTAAGGAAGTTTAAAGGTGTATGGAAGCCCAATACTGTAGAACAAAATTGTCAAGGCGTGCAGGGCAGCGGGAATAGGGGGATTGGCCCCGCGGAGTTTGCGCAATAAATAGTAGGTCAGAGCCGGATTTCCATAACTCTTTGTTACTATCTATTGAGTTGACATCATCAAATGTCAAATTCAAGCATTCACTGTTTTTTTATTTTTTGCACAAAATTGTTGGTTATTAAAAACCGAATATTTAAAATTATTGTGTAATATTGGATTTTATATCATGTGATATAATATGAAAAGAAGCTTTCTATTTAAATGGTCGATATTTTTGTGAGTTTTGTATTTTTACCAAAAATTTTTGTAAATAAATAAAAACACGATTTTTTAAAATAAATTTCAAACATTGTATGATAGTTTCATGTACTTATCACCAATTTTGTGATAAAAGAAGGGCTAGGGATAGTGTAAATGAGTTTAATCTAATCCTAAGATTTTGGTTGTACATTAAAAAGTGAAAAGTTTTATAACTGCTTTTTAGGCATACACTTTTCACTAATAACAAACACTCATGAGACAGAATAACAGTGGTTAAAAATGTTGAGTAACCTTTGGTACCTAGGTATCCATTGTAACAGTATCCGTTAAATATTATGTGTCTACAGTATGTCGAGCTTAAAAAGTTAATGATGTAAGTTTAAGAAACCAAAAATCTAATTTATTTTTAAACAAATCCAGAAAAAGTAAAAAGGAACTTTAACATAAAATTGTACTTTCTTTCATTCAGTTAGAGGGACCTGTATATATTAAAATTCCTGGTCTTAGTAATTAATAATTTTGACCCTTTTTAAAAAAATTACTAAATTATTAATAGAAATAAAAACCTAAATTAAACCCTAATGATTTTTAATAATCCACAAAAATACACAAACATTTGGAAATAATCTAAAAAATAGTTAAGATTGCCTTACTTTTCTCACTCATTTTCTATGAAATTTTCATTATTCTATTATTCATAATTGATATATTATTTTTTTGGTTACCTAACGTTACGTCTCATAAGAAGCACCTAATTTAAATATAAAAATACTTACCTAAAGTAAAAATGCCGGGTATGTTACCCTCGGATATCAAGACAAAACCATACAACCTCTAATCATTTTGTTACGATAATATAAGTAACAAACAATAAACACAAAATTACTGTCACAATTTAATAAACACTTATCACTAAAACAAGAAGGTTTTTATCAACCCAAAAAAACCTGCAACCACAAAAATAGGTACTCACACAAAGCAAAACAATCAAACTAATAGACCAAAAAGGTCACAAACCACAACAAAAATGACGAATGATGAGACGACGACGGACGGATATAGTTACAAACGCACCGCGCACGCCCTTGCACCAAAAACCTTAGACAACCTAATCCAAACGGTACTACCTCTCATAAAAGTTATGTGTTCCCCTAACTACACACTGATTTATTAGTGTGTAAGAAAGGGAACACATTAAATTATTTCGTGGAATTTTTTATTCGCAGAATCGGCGGGGCCAACTCTGACAGTTATTTTTATACTGGGCTGGACATTTTTTGATCAAATGGGCCATAGCTTTGGGGCTTCCTACCTTTAAACTTCCTTGTTTTTGTTGTCTTCTTTTTCCCGAATGTCCTGGTACTCACAAAAGTTACTCTTTGCTTTCCCAAGATTTTCAGTTCTTTTTGGCATTCCCATTCAGCTTGGACTTTAAACCTTGGGGTTTACTAGTGCCCCAGTGACCTTGGTGTCTGTTATTATGCAATCCCTTTTTTTTAAAAGGGGCCTTTCTGTTATTTTCTTTTTACAGTGCAGTAAAGCATATATTTCCGTTTAAAAACGAACTGTGTGTTCCCATGGTGAAGAATTGTTTGCTCATTTCCTGTACCGCCCCCTTTCCCGGTTTGGAACCATCCGTATACCAAATGATGTCTCCCACCGTGCCGGGAAGTCGGTTGCTGCCACTCATTGATCTGGTTTTACCTCGAAGTTTTTGTTAAATAAGTATTGGGGAATCATCTGGTTTTTTTTTTCGTCCGGATGTTGCGCCAACCTGACTTTTTATGTTGTTGTGTCCCAAACTAGCGTAGACACCAGTTGGTTTTGTTGCAGTCGGATATAGCTCATTCTTGCCTCTCCCATCACTTGGGTTTTAAATGGTGGAATTTTTAAAGACACTCCATGGCTTCTGTTGGGGTTGTTTTAATTGCTCCTGTTATAGCTTAGAAACAAGTCCCTGTACCTTGGCCAGTTCTGTAACAGCAGTTCTTTGTATTTTTGCCTTACCAATGGTTTTTTTCAAAAACCATTTGGTTTAAGGCCCCATATTCCCCCCTGGCCGTCTATTAACATAAGAGTCATCTCCGCTTTCTTTCTTTTTTTTCTGAGGATTTGGTTCCCCGGTAAGTTTAGAGCCCCGGATGACACCCCAAAAATTTTACCTCTCCCACAATTTTAATTGTTTCACCTCGTAGTGTCAGAGGCCCTAACCCCCCTAGATTTTTCTTTTTGGGGAAGGCAACTATGGCCGATTTAAAAGGGGTTTTTAGTCCCTCCTTTCTCGTCCATCTGGTAACTGCGTTTAGGGCCCGTTGCATTTTTTCCCCAACATTTTTGTTAAATTTTCCTTGGGAATAACAGATCGTCTGCGTATCCCAAGTTTGAGATTACTAAAATTCCTTCTGATGCAACAGTTACTGGTAAGTAAAAAAATATTCTAATGGCTATTGTTAAATTGGAAAACAGGAACTTTTTTTTTTTTCTAATTATGTAAGGGGGGGGAAATTTTAAAAATCTCGTACACCTAATTTTTCCCATCCCTTTTTGACAAATTGTTATCTGTCACACATTTCAAAATTTTTTTTTTTTTTTTTAATTTTGGAGAATGAATGAACAAGAAAAGGCGGGGTAATTCCCCTATTCGAAGAAGGTGTTTCTCTGGGAAGAATAGCTCATCAAGTTGGAAAACCAAGAAGCACTATTAAAGCCTCAGAACTAAATGGGAAAATACAGGATCTTGAAAAAAGGGTTGGAAGTGGTAGAAGAAAAATTTCAAACGAAAATCAAGATAATGATCTGATAGATTTTTTGCGAAACAATCCATTTCAGACAGCTGTAGAAGCACACAACTAGGGATCATGATTTCTCCCCCCAATCAATTTCTCGGGTCTCAAAAATTCTCGAGGCAAATTTTCCCCCGGGTCTTGGGGGGTTTTTGTCGAGAAATTTACAAATTGCGTGTACTACACTTAACCCGAGAGCTGGCAGCAATTTTGGGTAGTTTTTTGAGGCAAGCTGAAAACTTGTCATATACTTCCCCTTTTTAAAACCCCAACGCGGAACTGCAGACCTGGCTGGTGAGTAGCGGGGCAAAAATAAACCCCAAAAAATTTTAAAAAAAAAACCCAAAAAAATTTATTTGAGGCAATATGCAATTTTTATATGTTGTAGTTGAATGGTTTATAGTTTTTAAAAAAAAACCCTCGGAGTGGGTTTTTTTAGCCTTGCCAGGCGCGTGAAAAAATTTTTTTTGCAAAAAAAAAAAAAAAATTTATTTGAGGCAACTTGAAATTTTAATAGGGTGTTATTTTTAACAAAAAAAGGGTTCTTATAAAGACAGATCATTTTGGTGGGACTTTCCATCCCCCTTTGGTGATCTAAAAAATGATGTATGATGCGACTGGTAGCGCTATAGACAAGCTGCTGTTGTGTAAAAAAAAAAGTTTATCGGCAGCTGTTTGCGTTCTTACTTCCCCCGTTACTATTAACTATAGCCAGGGGGGTTTCTAGTCGGAATTTCGGGTAAAAAAAAAAAAAAAAAAAAATGTGAATTTCTGTTTAAAAAAAAAAACAACAATCAGACTACAACATATAAAATTGCATATTGCCTAAAAAAAATTTTTTGGGAAAAAAAAAAAATTTTTAAAAATCAAGGGGCTGATTTAGCCTCGCTACTCCCCAAACCAGGTCTGCAGTTTTTTTGGGGGTTTTTAAAAAGGGGGAAATATATGAAAATTTTTTAGCTTGCCTCAAATACCTCCCCAAAAAAATTTGGGGCCAGCTCCGGATAATTTTTTCAAACCGTCTGAACTAAAACTAGAGTAGAAACACGAATGAACGGGGTGTATTACCTATGTATTGTATTGTATAAAACGACGCCCCGACGCTAGCCGCGCGCGGCGTCGGGGTAAAAAGGGCCCCCCTGCGCTTTGGTTTTTTCCCCCCCCCTGCCGCGCGTTTCAAACGGAAAAAACAAATAGTTTTATTTTATAATTTCTTTTGACTCAAAAATGATTTCCCCCAGTTCTCGATTTTTTTTCGAGCTTGTTTTCCCCGGGGGCAAAGCCCAACGTTTTCCCCCGGGGAAATTTTCAACCAAAAATTTCCCGGGAATGAACCCTACACACAACCAAACTAATTTTCCTGGGACAGTCCCCCAAAGGAAAAAAAAATTTTATTGGAAAAAAAATTTGGAAAATTTAGAAGCAGTGTAGCTGCAAAAAAACCATTTTTGACCGATATGAATAAAGAGAAAAAAAATGGGGTTTGCACTGGAATATTTCCGCAAGGTATGGTTTTTTAAAAGGGTGGGATTTACCGATGAGGGGAAAAATTTTTAAAAAATTTTTTAGCGGGCAGATTTCGAATGTATAGGCCGCAAAATAAAGGTACGAAGAAAAAAATACCCAACATGTTTTTAAAAAAATTTTGGGAAAAATTTTCCCGTAAATGTATGGGAGTATATGTCTTTCAGAGGGCTAGGCAGATCCACCGTATTCGAGAAAGATTTAATAGTCAAGCTTATATACACATACTCCAAAATGTTATGTTGCCATCGGTAAACAATATATTTGAACAAGAAAATTTTATATACCAAAAAAAGACAACTGCCCCGTCCATACAGCAAGGAGAGTTTCGGACTGGCTACTGGAAAAAAAAATTTCATTGTTACCTTGGCCCTCAAGAAGCCCCGATATCAATCCAATCGAAAACGTTTGGGGATATATCGTAAAAAAGGAAAATTTTAAAAAAAAAAATGATTTCCATCCACAAAACAGTGATGATTTGTGGAATAAAATTGAAAAAAAACCCGGAATAATTACAATGTTCACCACGCACAAATGCTGATTGCATCAATGCCCACACGTTTAAACTTATTAGTGGAAAAAAAAAAATGCCGCTTTGAAATATTAAGCCAGTGTTTTTTCTTTAATATTTGAAAAAAATAAACTATATATTTACTTTGGAGTCATGTATTTTATTGAATATTAATTAAGGTGGAAAAAAAAAAGGGGGAAAAACCAAGGTTACCAAAATATTCAAAATTGACATAAAATGTTAACCTAAATTTTACGAAATTTTATTTCCGTCACTGTACATTAAAATGTTCTGAGATGTTTGTAAATTTGTTACAATGGTCCTAAAGGCTAAAATTCCTTTTTAAAAGTTGTTTTTTGTTAAAAAAAAATCTTTATTTTAAGTTCGGCCGCACCGTTTGCATCCCCGCCAGGATCGGCCCTGCTACTCACCGGTAAACGATTGAAATTTTATAGGTTATATTTACTATTTGCATTTTTTAAGATCCTTTTACTGTTTAATTATCCACATTTACACTGTTGCAAATTTTTCTATTAGACAAAATTTTAAATTTTAGATTAAGACTCGCAGAACACTCTAGAAAGTGAAACAAATCGAGACTCATTTGCGACATTTTTCAGTTGAGACTGGAGAATGAAGATGGAATTTATAAATAAGAATATTTGTGGAACAAATGTACTAAAGTTCAAAAATAAAGGCATAATAAAATGTATATTAATCCATAAAATCGTGTTTTTCGTATTGAACGATAAAAGTTTAAAAGAAAAAAACAGTCAAATATGTAGGTATTAAAAATTTATACTTTAGTATATGATTAGGCTATTATATAACTGGTTTTAAATCAACTAAGAAACAATACAGTAATAAAAAAAACAATAATAAAAATAATGTGGTTTGCGTCGTAAATTTATTCAATCGAAATAACAAATCCATTCAAGTATTAAACAAGCATTTTATTAATTATCGGTGCAAGATAACATAAATTATTAGAATATAATAAACATTGGATTTACATCACGGGCGTATATCAAGTAATTAAATATAGGAAAAAAAATACATTTTTGTCTTAAATTTATCTATAAATATAGAGAATGGTATAGGGTAGTTTTCATTCACTTAATAAACTTCCCTTCATCAGCGGCGGTGCGTAGGAGGACAGAGGAGGGGGGACAAGGGAGGCTTGGGCCCTTCCACTTTTTCTGACGTCAAATAATATTTTAATATTAGTTTTTCCAAGGAAGTTTTAAGGTATATGGAAGGCCAATGCTGTAGAACAAAATTGTCTAGGCGTGCAGGTCAGCGGGAATAGAGAAATTGGCCCCGCGGAGTTTGCGCAATAAATAGTAGGCCAGGTTCGGACTTCCACAATTCTTCATTACTATGTATAAACTTGACTTCAAATGTCAAATTTAAACTAACTATACTTTCAGTTTTTTTTTTTATTATTTTGCACCAAATTGTTGGTTATTAAACGATACTATAAGAGAATATTTAAAATTATTGCATAATATTGGATTTTATATCGTCTGATTTAATATGGAGGAAAACGTGGCGCCACTTCACAGCCCTCTCTTTAAATGGTCGATATTTTTGAAACTTTTGTATTTTTACCAAAAATCTTGGTAAAATAAATGACAACACGATTTTTTAAAATAAATTTCAAAAATTGTATGATAGTTTCACCAATTTTGTGATAAACGAAGGCAAGATAGTGTAAATGAGTTTTATCTATTTATCATATTTAAGGAACGATATCTGAAAAATAAAACGTTGTCGAAAAAATCTTACTTTAGATTTGTAATTAGCGCCTCTGTATGCAAAAAATCATCGACACCGGCAAGGGTAAAGAAAAGTAAAAAGTAACCATAATTTAAACTTTGAATAAAATAACACAAAGCAAAACAATTGAAATTAATACGGCGCAAACGAGAACGAAACATGTAATTTGCTTGGAAGGGATGATGAGACGACGACGCCGACGGTACACAGTGGATATGGTTTTATAAGCGCCGCGCCGTCGTACCGTAAACGGTACTACGGCTCTGATAAAAGTATCTAATTTATCAGTGTGTAAGTAGGCAACACATAATAAAATTTCGTGGAATATTATTGTACCTACATTTTGGTATATTATGTATATATGGTTAAAGGCAAATTGCAGGTGTTCAATATAAAACTGTTAATTTATTAGACATACGAAGTTTTTCAAGGTATTTTCGTGTGTGTTATTAAGCATCCAAAATAGCTAACCTAAACTATTAATATTAGTAGATAATCAGGACCTGTACTCTTTCAAAAGATGCGGTGTCTACACAGTAGATATGTGTCAGGAAACTTATTTATGGTTTGGTTTACCACTAAGGGTTGTCATTTAAAATTTAATTGGGTCGAGAAATCAACGAATTCTTGTGGAATGTACTATACTTAATTTTAAACAAGGTGCGCAAAATTTAAATCGATGTTTTCCTTATTTTTTTTTAAATAACCAATTTCTTTGAAAATAAATATAGAGTGTGTGGTGTCAATAAATAGAAGAAAAATTATTTGGCTTTGCTCCAGAATAAAGATATTTTTATATTATTTTTAAAAATTATACTTTTTTATATATTATTATGAAGAGCTAGTTTGCTCTTGCAATAATAGTAACAAAAACATGAAAGGATATAAAAATTATTTAATTATACAGGGTGTCATTGAAATGGTGTAAAAAAAATTTGGGGGGGGATAGTACTCCTAAAAATTTAAAAAAA